>PPJX02000010.1:0-214649 GCA_003705915.2 Lipomyces lipofer | reverse complement strand
GGCAATCCCTGCCTCTGAAGTTTCAGTAGAGAGGCTCTTTAACGCAGGGAGAGACCTGCTGGGAGTGAGAAGACACTCACTGCAGGGAGAGATGATGCGGATGTTGATGCTGCTGCAGGGTGTATATAGGTGTCAGGAGCAGGCCTGAACAGTGCGTCAGTCTTGCGTTTTGTGGTTTGTGTCTTTCGTTTTGCGGTTTATGTCCCCGCCTTTCATTTGCTTGTCATTTTGTGCCTTAATGCCTTTGCTTCTTCTTGTGTTGGAACCCTATGAGCACTGCTTGTGAGTTTCAGGGTTTCAGGGTTCAGGGGTTGCGAATAAATATGCGAATAACGAATATTCGGCGAATAATATTCGCAATTTTATTCGTTGCGCGGACATCCTGCGAATAATATTCGTTATTCGTTATTCGCAACGCAAAATGGTGCGAATAATTATTCGCCGAATATTATTCGCCGAATAATATTCGCAAATGCGAATATTCGGAGCAGCCCTAGAACTAACCGTTCATAACAAACAGCTGCAGTTTGCAATCCCGGCTGACAAACTGCTCGCAGGCCATGTGGTGGTGAGTGGTGACCGGGCCACAAGTCCGTGGACTTATTGTGGGGTCTGAACACGGAACGGATCACCCTAATCGGACTCAATTAAGCTTGATCACATCGCTTAAACGACACTCACGCCCACACGCGGACACGAAGGAAAGAATGGCGCTCGCGGCTGATAGTCCTTGTCATAAGCAACCATTTGGCTCTGAGTCCATGACGTAGAAACCTCCGTCAAAAGTAATAAATAGATTTTTTTTTGTTTCAGTAGGGAAACCCATGTCTGTTATGAGACTGTGCCAATGATGTGATAGCGAGGCGCCAGCGTCCGCAACCCCGGGCCCCCCAACCCCGGGAACTAATGATGAAATGCCTTTCGCTCTGGCACGTGATCGTTCGTGACGTCAGTTGCTTAGTCTGAGTTCTCATCCAGTACGTCCAAGTCAACCACCATCGAATTATCAGTGTTCAGCACGCCATCTGATGGCGTTCGCCGTTCATTTGCCTTTTTGGCGAAGGGGGTAGCTGTAACGTGGAGTATAAATAGCCCGTGCATTCTACGACAAGCATCGAGGCTTTGTTCAATCCTCATTGATCCGTCTTCTAACCTTACATTCAATTATGGCTACTCAGCAAGTCACTCTTGGCCGGGTAGATGTCGACGATGGCGTTTCTGTGTTCTACCGTACAGCCGGCTCTCAGGACCCCGAGGCACCTACGATACTTCTATTACATGGGTTTCCCTCGTCCTCCACCCAATTCCGCGAGTTGATTCAGTGGTTGGCGCCAACCCATCGGGTTGTTGCGCCTGATCTCCCAGGATATGGGTTTACGGTGGTGCCTGACTCGCGCAAATACAAGTACTCGTTCGATTCGATCGCAGACACGATTATACAATTCATCGAAAAGCTCAAGCTATCTAAATTTGCGATGTATATCTTTGACTATGGTGCTCCCACTGGTCTGCGTATAGCACTGAAGCGCCCATCTCATATTACAGCGATTATCTCGCAGAATGGCAGTGCGTATACAGATAGCTTTGGCCAGGAATTCTGGGAGCCTATATTCAATTACTGGGAGACCGACGGCCACAAGGAGCGTGAGGTGATACGCAGCGCGGCGCTGACGCTTGAAACGACAAAGTGGCAATACGTAAACGGCGAGTCGGAAGAGAAAGCGCAAAATGTGCCACCAGAACAATATTATCTCGACTACTATCTCATTGCATGTCGTCCCGGGAATGCCGAAATTCAGCTCGATCTGTTGAAGGACTACCAGACTAATTTGCAACTCTATCCCAAGGTACACAAATATTTCCGCGAATCGGGTGTGCCGGTGCTGGCGATCTGGGGCAAAAATGACAAGATCTTTATCCCGGCAGGTGCGGAAGCATTCAAGCACGATGTCAAAGATGTCGAGGTCGAATTGCTGGATGCTGGTCATTTCGCAAGCGTGACACATGCAGAGTATATTGGGAAGCGAATGGTGGAATTTTTGAAGAAGAGAAACATCTAAGGGTATTAATTGTTGATTTCAGGAGTTTTGGTATACGTAACCGCTTAATGTAATAATTGCCAAGGAATGGAATATCGACTGAGCTTAATTCAGTATGAGAATCATCAAAATGAAACTCGCAAAGGCCGACGCCATCAATTACGGAGTTTCTGCCTTTTAACCAGTGTGCACCCGGCACCTCCTTTGGTGATGAACGCTCTTACGAGTCTGTGGACTTATTGTAGAGTCACCACAGAGACCATCGCGTCAAGATCGAAGTCGCAAATTCGCAACACACGATGACGCTGCGTGGGAGGCCTCACGCGTTCTTTGTAGGCGCCAAACTCCCAAACAAGGATGTACGCGTAGGCGCAATCCACATCTGTACTAATTTGTAGCTTCATTACATATCGTAGTTCGGTCGTATAAGCTCCCGTGAACCTTGGGTCCGCGTATCTCGTGTTTTAGCTGTTGCTCAATGCTCTGTAGCTCCTGTTCACACCGCCTTCTTTGTTCTTTTCATTGGCACATCTCGGCTAATGCGGATGGCAACCACACCACCAATCCTTGCCCAATCAAACTTCGATCCTTGCAATTTTGATATGCCCATGCAATCTAAGGGCACCAGAGTGGGACATGAAAGTCCCTCGCAAATGACGCAATCAAGCACAGACTACAGATCCGGTTGATGTCTGAGATGGCAATTAATTATATATAACTATATTTTTTCATTGCAATTCGAACGGCAGTTTGCCTGCCAGGGTTTCGGGGTGCGAAATGCCAATATTAAGGCTGCTGCTGAAGTGAGTAGAAAGGAAATCTCCACAATAACGACAGAATCGCAAGAGAAATTGGTATAATTCGGCAGGCGCGATAGTGCCGAGACACTAGATCAGAATATTCTCAACTAGTGCGTGTCCTGGCCTATACGAAAGCTACATATAATACTCCCATTACATAATGAAATACTTAATTAAGATGTCAAGTGCATTATCCGTAAATAAAATGTAACCATATATATCAGTTATTTGTAGGCAAACGTTAACCCATTTTTACAAAAAGATTTCGAGAGGAAACTGAGAGAATTCTGTATTAATCCTCTCACGTGATTATGCTTCCTCCCACGACCACGATACAAAACACGAGAAGTAATAATACATAAAACCAAGTTAACAAATGAGGAACACAAATAACCCCGCTAATGACCAAAAATAGAAAGATGTGCTAAATGTGAAAATATGGTGGTATTGTAGTAATAGAAGCAGAGGTTGAGCTAGAGAATCTTGACCGTCCAAACGTTCTGCCACATGGTAATTTAAGCCTTTGTAGGATTACCCTCATCCTTTGGCCGCACAGAAACGGTGCTCTTCTGCTTGGCCTCCAGCTCGACCTTGCTGTGCACAAAAGTTAGCAATCAAGCAACTATCAAACATATACTGCTTCAATTCCAGATGTGTACATACGCATACCACGCGCCACCAGCTAGCGTGAGGAGGATTCCGATGGCGTTCAACGGGGTGACAGCGAGATGGAAGAACAGAATTGCGAGAACAATGGTGAGGATCTGCTTGACGTTGGCCGCGACAGTCATCGTGAGCGCACCGGTCTTCTTGTTGGCGGTGAAAGACACGACATTGAGTCCGAAGGCAATTGCGCCATTCAGGATCAGCTTGGCCATCATGGTGCCAGACATCGACGTCGTCCAGTATGATCTGAGACCCGTGATCTCGCCGGTGAAGTACGCATACACAATGGTTTGCAGGAGCGCAAGCGGCGACATTCGGAAGAGCAACTCGAGCGGCGAAAGCTTGAGTCTGCCGGTCTGAACCCGGTTGGTGACGACAGTCTTGAGGGCGGCAAGGAAGGCGCCGAGGAGGGTGAGAATGAAGCCCATGGCCGTGAAGTAGTAGTCACCTGCGGTCGCGAAGCCAACACCGGCGACAACGGGGATGAGCGAAATGTAGGTCATGCCGGAGTAGACCTTGCGGAACCCTACAACGTAAATAATAACGGTGAAGAACGGAGTCATTGCGCGGACGATCTGGTGGAAGGGAACGGTGACGAGGTTGAGCGACACGTTCGAGATGGCGATATTGATGGTGTAGAGGAGGGAGAACAGGAATAGCGTGAAGTTTTCGCGATCCGACAGCGGCGTCAGAGTGAACGCGCCTTTGGCATAGAAGTACAAGCATCCAATCGTACCGCACAGCGCGTGAATGCCGGTGAGAATGTAGGGGAACGGGAAATTGCCCAAAACGGCTTTGTTGTAGAGCGTGAGGGCGAGATTGAAAAAGAAGTAAACTGCGAGCCACTGGTACTTCGTCCGTAGCGAGTCGGGCTGCGATTCCACAACAGGCGCAGTGTGAACTGGTAGGACAGGCTGTTCGGACGACATGATTACGCGTGTAGAGCGGTATGGAGAATGAGAGAAGCTGAACAGGAGAGGAAGAAGTGGTGAAGGGACACGCAGGCGGCGGTTGCAGCCGCCGCGTTGCTGCAGCCATTAAGAGAACATTACAGTACTGCACCAGTGCACTAACCCTTCCCCCACCTCCTTTAATATAGACCTAACCCTTGTGGACCCTTAGTTTTCTGAACTTTCTTTACATGACGCCCGTCCGGTTTAAGCATAATAGCACGAGACTGGTTCAGACGACAGAGGCATCTGGTACCAACAGTTTTTTCTCACGATAACAAAGACCCATTAACAGATAGTAAATTCTGTGCTCTGGGTCTCTGCAACGGCTGGAAATGCCGAGAGTGGTGTTCTGGAGCTTCGACATTTGGGTAAGGACTTGGCTTACGATTCCGTGCGCCGTTTACCACATATAGCCCTAATTGAGACTGGTAAAAAGAGCCGACGATGGCAGACTACCGCCTCGGGCGGTGCTGCAGCGCAACCGTTGCATGTTGAGGCATCTGTGCTGGGTCAGTGCGAGCCGTGACCGCATCATAGCCGCTTAGCGCGAGGGAGTCGGAACACCGTTAAACTCCGCCATGAAGTAGTTAAATAGCTTTGCAGTACGAAGCTTTATGACATATATAATGAAGATTGTTGCGTCGCACTGTTGAGAGCGTAAATAGAGGTGCGTTATCGCGCGTAAGAAAATAACGTAATGCCTTTTCCTACCGTGACTTCCGATGCTCTCTTAGCCGTTTCCAGCACCGGTCTGTGAGGTTGGTTACCTGTAATTCGCCATACTCGTTACTCGCCCACACGCTTTGCGTCAGTCTGTACTTCTGTACGTACAGTGGTCGTGGAATGAGCCGACATGTGCAGAGTCTTGAGTCAATATATATGTCGTGCAATACTATTTAACGTTGCGACTTGTCAATAGGTGTCTGCAAAATGAAAACGTACTAGTTAGGCGGTCCTTTTAAATGAGCTGAACGGAGTCGACGAGTTCGACGAATATCGGGCATTCAGGATCATGCAATCTGCAGTTAAACAGGAGTTTAATGTAAGGCAAACCTTGCGAACAACTCAAATCATGACATTCTGTTTTTTTTTTCAATCAACCGATTAGCTTGCTGAGACCACCATGAAGCTTACTCAGATGTGCGTTTAACGAACTGTAAGAATTTTTGACCATTCAGGGCTCAGTCTAATATCTCCTGCCATGTTCAATCAGTCAGAACGATTATTACGCCAATGCCAATGGAGCTGCAGGCAGGACGTCAGAGCTGCCATTGACTTACTTAGCTACCTTCTCGTATCATATTACCGGTCATATTCTAAAGGAGGCATTGAATGATGCGGTGATGGGTTGCTAACCTTGTTCATTTAAATGTACTTCGCAATCCTATATCAAACTCACGAGCCACACAGAACAGATATACGCTCTATTATACAATACATGGTGATCCTAGGCAATTAGAAGCATTTTGAATACGATTAAATACAAAAATAGTGAGGGAAACGAATGCGTCAAAATGTTAAGACACCCGTTCTAGCGCCTATATTAACGTCAGTCTGCGACCGGCTTTCAACCAATAACAATGACATTCAAGCCAACGAATAAGTACCTCTATCATAACAACCGAGTTTCCTCTGATAACCTGCAATTAACAAAAAGTATCAGCAAGTCGGGAACACATAGGAACGAGGGTCACAGAGTATAAGTCTACGTACTATCGTCCCGATTCTGATCTTCTCGCCGCCAGATTTCTCCTCCACAGCATCATCCAGGACAAGATTCAGGAAGACCTACATTCATCGCATTAGCGAACATTGCGATCGTGACTTTTTATTTAGGTGTGCTACTGCTGCTGCTACATCGAAGGAGACTCACATCATATCCCCGTAGGACACCAATCACTTTCCGCGACCCATTCAGTTGGACAAATAACCGCTTGTCCATATACTATATCAACAAAAGGCCAGTTAGAACATCATTATACTTTGATCGAGCGTATACGAAATTCGCATATTCAGGGAGAACAATACCTTCCTCAACTCGGGGGTTGATGGCTTCGACATTTTTGAATGACCCGCAGCCGATGTATATGAAGTCTCTTAAACCAAGTCGTGAAAAGAACCAGACCGCTAAATACGTCAATCGAGGACGTGAAACCTGGCTATTTTACAAGATGTGTTGATATACTGAAGCAACTTCATGCACAGGACGAAATTTGAGAACCTACCAAACGTCTTGTGTCGACGATTCGATCCGGGTAACAGCTCGCATACGGCGCGACGCCATCGTCATAGCTTTCGTCCACGCCATGACTGGTGTCTGGTGTCTGGTGGGCAGAGATTGATTGGATTCCTTTGTACAATATTCCCCTAAATCAACGTCATTAGCAAAAAGTTGATCTGAAGGAATATATAATATATGTCTGCGTTCCGGAATACGCAGCGCTTGGCGAGGGTGTTGACGAGGTTAGATCATCACGGATCAGTCGCATTGGGTTGCTGGGAGTATGGTTTAAGACTAGAACACCAGTTATCGAGGTCAGCATGCCTGCATAATATAAGATCTGGATGCTCAGTTGTCCTCTATCGACATATAACTACTCGATCAGCAAGTACATCAACTACGCGGTTCTCATCGAGCGAGCCATCACCCTCGCGGCGACCATCGTCAGCGCCATCGTCATCGTCACCACTACATAAGTTCACGGAAGAGGAATTGAAAGATGCCATAGCTTCGTCCCCGAAAGTACGAAATCGGGAGCAATCCGCATTGTTACAGTCACTTCTGCTTGGTGGAATATTCACCTCGCTGGTTGCATACGGAATCTACAAGATCTACTTTCGGCATGAGACATTGTTCATTCCATACTGGGTCAAACAGTATGACTTTGAAGAATTGCTCACAGATGACCAGAGGACAGTACTGAGGCGTATGTGGAGTACTATATCTTATTTGCATTTGGGACGTGGTTGCTGACTTTCGGTGCACAGAAATGGCGGTAAATGCCTTGATAGAATCGCTGATATACAAGGATTCCATTGCAAGCGTCTTAGGGTTCCCAATTACGATCGAAGAAGTTGAGTACATACACTATTCGTTCCCCGAAGATCGGCCGTCCGAACAGGTTTTAAAAGGCGTTGAGTTCTACCGTATTAAAAACACGGACATGTTCCCGAGTGTGCGAAAGAGCGCGCGAATATTCTCCATAGCCGATATACAGTCTAAACTGATGTCTCCATTTGCAGATGCGATTGGCATAGGGACAAACGAGGAAGATGAGCCTGTTGTCCGCGAGATCCTCGAATCCTCGCTGGAGCAGCAGTCGAAGGTGTGGGTTGAGGTTCGAGGAAGCGTCGTCGTACAGGGCGCACGTGCAAGAAAAGTGGCGAAGGCCAATGGACAGAACAGAATCGCCGATATGGTCTCACACAGGTGTGTTGTTCAGTTTAGAGGGTACTTGGACGTGGAGCGGATGAATTCTGTCAAGATACACGGTGGAGACGTGATATTTTATGAGAACAACAAGCAGGTTAGGAAATTCTCCTGGTAAATAGTCAAATATCCAAAGAACTCCGATTCTTGTCATCTAATGTACATACATATATAATAACATTATAATTTATCCTAAAATTCGTACGGTGCATTTAGTGCCTCCTTCACTTCTTTCTCCCGGGCCTCGATCTCCTGTCTCTCCTTCATAAGAGCCTCCAGAGCTTGGACGTGTTCCTCTTTCCTCTTACGCATACCTTCTAGCAAAAGACTGAGTCTGTATACAACCGCGTCCATCGTAGGTAGCTCCTGTAAGATCATTGTTGTTGGTTCTGGCGCGCCATTGGATGGCTTTTTGCCATCGATATCCATCGCTCCATTGGAGAACACCTTCGCACTAAACGCACCTTTCCGTATCTGTGCATCTTCCCACCCGCTATCGGAGTCTTCGTCTACCCCACCATATGCATGATCTTTCTCCGCATCTTCCTCGTCCTCCTCAAACTCATCGATTGCCTCTGCAATATTTCGAAGTCGTTGTCGCTTCTGATGTGCCGCCTGGGCAGACGAAAGAGGTATCCGCCCATCACTTCCCTCCGCGATCATCTCGTACTCATTCTCAAAAACATCCTCTTCACGCTGCAGTCGGCTTCCTGCCTTCGAATCTCTTTCTGTGAGCTCGTACGGCTCGATTCCATCCATGCGTCGATCGTTGTCATCCTGCTGGTCGCCCGCCGCATCATCTAGAGATATAAACTCTTTCTCTGTCGATTTGGATTGCTGCGCCGAGGCGGCAGCTTCGTGGCGGCGATCAATCAGGTGGTGAACGAGCGCCTCGTCGGGCATGTTGAGCTCGTCCGCCATCGCAGCGTTGATTTCATAGGTCTCACCGTCCGCCATCTCTTGATTTTCTGACTCAGCAGCTGCATCATCCTCATCTTCTGTCGCATATTCGAACGGGGTGCTAGGAGTGGAACCACGCAATTCGTCGAGGTACGACTGTGAGTATGTCGTTGATGAGCCTTGTGCAGGAGAAGCTTGTGGAAACGCTGGAAGGTTGGGGGCAAGTTTGTTGCGAATTTTAGAGCCGAGGAGGGAGACAGAGAGGCCCTTGCCTTTCGGCTTGTTCTTCTTCTTGAGAGATGCGGCCGTCACAATGTGGTAATCCTCTTCTTCATCGGCTGTTGCTGCCATTTCGTCGGTCTAGCGAAAGCTTCAAGTTAGTAAATACCTCATAAGATCAAGCTTGAACAATACGCAAGTACCTGAAAACTTGACACGATATTCTTCTTTGTGGCCTGCCCACTTGACCTTGACAATTTATTAGTCTCTCCATGGTCTACAGTAGTGCTGCCTGTTTCTGGTTTCTTGGTATTGCCCGTGCCATCTCCGTTATCATTGTCGGAAGATGCGATTGAAGGCGTTGAAACAATCGCCTCGTCTTCATCATGGTCGTAAGAGAAGGCAAGACGCGACCGTCGATTCACTGAACCCTTCTTCTTGAATCGCTGCGATGGTCCTAATGAGGCCATTATCGAGTCATCGATCAAATCATACAACAAGTAAAGACTATCTGCAGTCGCGGTTCCTGGGGGCTCATTCTTACAACGCACTCAACGATCCGTTGTGTAGTTAAGAGGTTGGGTTAGGGCAGTCGAATCGAAGTTATTGACAATACGCCGAGACTGTCGGCGTGACCCCACGATGAGCGCGACTTCGGTTTTGGGCCCTGGACTTTTTACTCTATCCCAACCGGAACCGCACATATTGAGCCCGGTCCATCCGCATCTACATCGTCCATCCATCTCAAATCCTTTGATTTCCATCTAGCGAACTCGGTGCAGTTTTATTTTCCTGTTTGTTACGACTCTTCAGATGCGTTGCTGCGCGCGCACGCCGGATTGTTGCTAATTCTCCCAACGCTCGGCTCTTCTCTTCATCGCGGCGATTCTTGTGCTCGGCGTCTCACCATGGCAGCACCCACGGCGTCGGTGGTGGCCAAACTTTGGTCCTCCGGTGATCCCCTGCGACTGCTGCATCTTGCGCGACAAATTGAGGCGCACGAGGGATGGCGCCCGTATCTCAATTCGCAGGAACACGCCCTGTTCGCAAACGCAATTGCGAGGGGCGGGGACTTTTGGGCGGAGTTTATCTCAGCATCAGCAGCAGCAGCTGCTGCTGCTGCTAACAGTTCCACGACCACGACGGAAACCAGTAGCGCATCTCCAGAAAAGTTGGCGTCGCGGGATTGTACGCCTGTGCCGCAGGCGGCATCTGCGTCGGGGATCGCAGCTTTATCGCTACATACGCCGCGGCCATCTCCTGGTGCTCCTCCTTCGCAGAAAACGATTGGCGAATCGCAGAATACTATTAATGGAGGTAGTCAGCCAGAAGGTGGGGACGGGGACTCACCGATAGAGATGATTGATCTGGTGGCATTGGCGTTGAAGGTACGGTATATGATGTACGAGAAGGCGGTGGACTTTATATTCGCTTCGCCGGCGCCACAAAGTTGTGGCGCGTTCGAGATTGGATTCTCGTTTCTTGATGAGGAAGAAGATTTATCGAATAACGACGATTCCGATGCGTTGGATAAGGAGGAGAATGAAAGGCCACCGCCTGCTCGACGACTCGTCGAAGATGACTACGACGATGACGAAGAGGAGGACGAGAAGGAGACAAAGTCTGAGGCACCGAAAGATGAAGCGGCATATACAGAGCCAAAGTCTGATGCCAAAGTCAACAAGGATGGCACGCCGAATGGTTTTGTTCTGAGTACACCAAATAATGCGGATTCGATAGTTGTGTCGGATGGGATCATAACACCTGCTGGTAAGGATCAATAATTTCCCTAATTCGCGTAATATTGTACTGACGTCTCAAGTAGATACTCCAATTTCTACTGAGATGAGGCTTAATGAGGATGCCTTGAGGATTGAGCTGTCCAGAATATACCAGACCCTTGACGTCGACAAAGAGAATCCGCTAAAACAGCTTAAAGTAGAAGTCCGATTTTTTCTGGTATAATTTCTTCATATTTAAATTGCTAATTCGTGATTTAAGTATCCCGAAGTGCAGTCAACCGAAGCAACAAACGGCGTTACAGCGAAATTGGTATGGCATTGGATACCAAATATGTGACGAAGTAGATACTTACCAGTTTTGCAGAGCCAAGTCAACTTTGGAGCAGCCAATCTAAGTTTGAAGGTTTCTTGGTCATGGATACAACTGTGATAGATACGAATTAACGTGTTTTTTTAGCATTTATTGGCCGCAATTGATGAGAAGCGAGAAGAGCTATCATTCTCCGACATAGAGCTAAGGAACTTGATAACCGAAGTTCGAAAAAATAGATCAAAATGGGTTAGTCAATTGCTGGTCATATGTTTTTCTTTTGACGTATTTTCGACTAACAATTTGAAGGCGAGCGACGAAAAAGTTGGGCAAGAGGAGCTCTACGAGGCTGCCGAGAAAGTGGTCCTGGAGTTACGGGCATACACTGAGCACTCGACCGCTTTCCTCAACAAAGTCAACAAGCGAGACGCACCCAACTACTTCAATATCATTAAAAACCCTATGGACCTGACCACAGTCATGAAAAAGCTCAAGGGATTGCTGTATCGCAGTAAACAGGAATTCGTCGATGATCTTATGCTAATATGGAATAACTGCTTTGAGTTCAATACCGACCCCCAACACTATCTTCGGAAACATGCACAAGCTATGAAGAAGAAGACGCTTGCTCTGATCCCACTCATTCCGGATATCACAATAAGGAGTAAAGCAGAAGCGGAAGCTGAAGAAATGAGTATACCGAGAGACATGTCTGTCGACGTCGACGTGGAGAGTGAGGATGGAGAAAGCATTATCTCCGGTCACGGCCATCGGTCTTCATCTAGGATTGCGATTGGGGGCAAGAACATCTCCAAAAAGGTTCCTCTCGGTGTTGATGACAGGGATTTTGGCAGCAACCATAGCAGTAGTCAGCAGCAGATTAATAACAAGAAGGTGGAGTCAATCGAAGACGATGAGTCTAATTTGGGATTTGAGTACGAGGTGGTCCCTACGATGCCGGAAGCTCCGTGGAATATATCGGATAAGATGCAAATACAAAAGAATGAAGAATTTGAAATTGCTGTCGACGTGTAAGTGCCGTGCTTGTCAAGATTCACTTTAAATCCTGTGATTTTTGAGTGCTAAAATGAATGATACAGGACGTCGGAGTCATCGAAGTTTGTGGCCGCCAGATCAGGGCTTACTGCCAAGTTAAATGCAAACTTGACCGAGCTACAGCAAATTCGAAAGGCTTGTTCCAAGATAGGTGTCATCAAGAGGATGCAGCAGCAGGCACATGTAAGTTCTACGCACCGTAATGTTAACATTTCGTACTTGCTGACTTCTTTCCAGTTATACACTGCACAGCTCAAGCCGTATAATCCTGACGTAATAGAAGAAAAGGACGTTGACATCGAGTCACGGTTACCTGGGCATTCTGATGTGCCTAAGGAGGTAGTGGAAGCTTGTCTACAACGATCCGTTGCAAAATTGGCCATGCACACGGGTTATGAGGGTACTATACTATTTCTCTTAGATCGTTTACGTGGCTTCTTGGGTCTCTAATGTATGGTGAATAGATTGCCAAATGCTCGCTCTGGAAGGACTTGCATCGGTGGCTGCCGACTTTATGCAAAAGTTGGGCAGAACCTTGTGTTTGTATATGGAGGCAAGCAGGGGTGTTCGTCGCTTCACAATGGAGGACGTGGTCTTGCAAACGTTATACGAAAATGGCATATACGATGTCGGCGGTTTAGAAGGATACATCAGAGAAGACATCGATAGATACGGCATTAAGTTGAAGGACGTTCACGAACGTATGAATATGTCGCTGGCCGATTATCTCAGACCCGCATTGGCTGGAGACAATACGGATGGACAGTTCGACGATGGTAGCCAGGAGTTTATTTCTGGAGGGTTTTCGGATGATATCGGAGAAGATTTCTTTGGATTTAAAGAACTTGGACTTGATGAGGAACTAGGCTTGTCTTCTTTGTCGGTTCCGTTACACTTATTGCACAGCAGGATTCACGCGAGCTCAAACGTCCAGGCGTATGATTTACTCATTTGTTTCGATTGGCCATCTTCTAGCATGCTAACATGAGTATAGGACTCCTATTTTACAAAGCAAAGTGATTAACGCTCCTTCGTTCGAGCCAATGACGAGGGATAAGATAGACAAGCAAATTGGATTATTGCGATCATTCTTCGCCACGAGGTTCGACAAGTTTGAGCGAGACGGTGTTCTACAAGAGGATGAAGTCCTGCCACCCAAGCAGAGGAACCAGAGGCCGAAGCTACCACCGACAGGAAAGATTGCGATTGTTAAAAAGAGAAGCTCCGACAATACTTTCGGGAGCTCTGACTCATCCAGAAAGAAGAAAAAGGTATAAAGGTTTTTTTGGTTTGTGGATAAATGGGATGTCATTACTTCGTTAAATTGGTGTATTTTTTGTCGGTTTATTATTGATGCGGAGTTAAAGTGTGCTTTTCTGTCTCTTAGGTGCATAGCTTTCTACCACGATTTCTCCTTCTCTTGTAAAGTATCTATTCGTGTGTTTGTAATTAAACCGTGTAAGTTAACGTATGTACTTTATTATGATTAATGCTATTTACATATGACCGATCTCCTTTCGCCTTGCCTGTAAATGACCATTGCGATAGCTGCAACTTAGATTCTCGTAGCAGCTGAAAACCCATTATGCTCACTTCAATTCTTCAATATCGTTTTCAAGCGCTTGCTTGACGACCTTGTATATGAATATATACTGGTTCACGTTTTGTACCATCATCGTTCTCTGCTGCCTGAGAGTGGATACTGTATCAAATACGGGGTCCGCGTCGGTCTCTGGAGCTGAGGCTCTGTTGGTAGGATACAGCATTGCGGCTGATTCCACTAAGTAATCACTCTTCTCTGTTGTCTCCGAAAAGTTCCCATATGTGATACAGCTCAGCAAGAAATCCGTAGATATAAAGGTTCCAGTTCTTCCGACGCCGGCAGAACAATGTACCACTAATGGAGACTCCTTGTTCGAGTTCAATTCGTTTGCCAATATACGAAGATTGGCCAGATTGGGCTCCTGTGCCAGTAACGGCACGGAGAAATCGCCCCACGATTCGAAAAATAGATGATGCACGGTCTTTGAAGACTTGATTGCTTCTGTCTCATCTTCGTATTCTTCCAGTGTAAATGTCCGTACTGTACAGTTCGAGTCTGAGTGGTGCGTCTTCTTCAAAAATGTGATCCGCCATCTGAATCCTAGTTCACTGTATTCTTGACATTGCTCCGGCCAATACTGAGCACATTTCTCGCGATGTCCTTCTTTGGTTTTTGTCAGCATAACTATGACTGCCGGATCTTTCGTCTCCTGGGCGATCATATGCCAGAAATGGGGAGTTGTCTCTCTCGTTGGACCCTGAGGAAAGGCATGTTAGAAAATAGGTGGTTTTACGGCTATACGGTAAAGTTCACACCTGAGATGCGATATATGTCCGAGGCTTCATTCCTGGCGCCTGAAGCACTATAGGAGAAGCGTTTATATAGTCGCTAGCGGTGTCCGGGACTCGAAGCTTTATTCGATTTTTATCCCATGGCAATACATTCTTCAAGAGCATTTAGCAATGTCTGAATCGATATATGGTAATCAAAAACCGCACTCACTCTATATCGATTCCGTGCAACTTCATCTAAGGCTCGCTGACAGCTCCAGTCAGATTTGGGCCCCTGTTTGAGGCCAGTACGGGTCCTCTCGCTATCTATATCATCTAGCTCGTAGAACTTGTCCGATAAAGCTAATGAATTCAAGTCAGATCAAAGCACATTCCTTAAAAAACAAAGAACGTCCATCTTACACTCATGAGAAGCCGACAGCTCCATGAACTTGGCGAGCCGACTCATATTACATCCAGCCTTAACTTCTGTTGAACCTCCGGAACTTGAGTGCCAAAGCGGGAAACCTGTCACTGGATCACGAGAAACGGAGTTGGCATGAAACCAGTTGGCTATGAGTCGCCTGAATTTCGCCAGCTCGACAGAGTCCCCGACGCGAATAAGAGACAAGATCCTCTTGTAACAATTAATTGAATCTCGAGAAAAAGAGGTTGATCATGAGCACTAAATACAACAGATAGGCGGCTAGCTAAGCTGAATTAGCATCAACAGGAAACGGTACATATTGTACAGTAGCCGCAGATGTCAATAAGCTCAGGGGCAACTTGTGATACGTGATCTATTTGTGATTTAGTGATCTGGATCCTTCGATGTTTTCGGCATCATCCGTCGACCCCTATATTTCCTGTCTACGATGTCCAGTATTTTAGGTCCGAAGTAGTAAACGGATTTTACGGCATGACTTAAACGTACTAGAGGTTTACAGGGGGCATCCATTGTTATTCACAGAATGAGCGCCAACATCTCTGGAGAGGCTGCTGATCAAAGTGAAGCGGATAATTGCGGCGAGCCAGCATCTGTGAATGGAATGGGAACTGATGCACCGATAAGTCTATCCGAGAAAGCGAGGGCGTCGCCGTATCATCACCATCACTCTAAATGGTCGGTATTCAAAAATGTATTTCGGATACAAAGGACAGGCTCCCGACTGTCGAATGGTTCACATAGTTCTTTGTGGGGAGCAAAGAAAGACTCTGGATTCTTCAGGCGAACGAGGAGGGTAATATTGAATCTTGTTGAATTGATTTCATTCTCTAATGTATATTTTCTTATATTTCAGACGACCAAATTTGAGGTTGCGAGCCCTACCTCTGCTCCAACTTCGCCCGTCCTGGACGGCGAGCTGTCCGCGCCAACAATAGGCTTCGGCACTTCGACATCGTCAATTGATTTAATATTCCCTTCAGTGACAAGTCACAGTCGCACCGAGTCTGTCAACGCTTGTGCCAATCACTCAGATGTGGTTGAGGCAGCCCCCAAATCGGACGCCGAGATTGCTCAAGAAGCATTCGATGGAAACGAGGATATTATCCCATTTGCTCAATTCACGAGCTGGCTGGGTGAACCGTAAGTCAAATTTGTCTGTGTATTATGTTATGGAGTGTTAGTTTAACTTGAGATGTTTAAAGTGATCATGGTGAGGGTAGGACTGTTTTCATATCCAACTTTAACTGGTCGGGCCAGAGTATTGTTTCGGCGCTGCGTTCGTTATGCGAACGTCTTTACTTTCGGGGAGAGTCACAGCATATAGAGCGGATTATCGACTCGTTTGCAAAGCGATGGTGTGAATGTAATCCGTCCAATAATTTCCAATCTCCAGGTGAGGCGATGAAGTAACCATGCTGAAATTAATCCATAGCATATACCTACACTGACAATCTTTTAGATATTGTGTATACTTTGGTGTATTCGTTAATGTTACTGAACACAGACCTACATTGGACGGATGACACTGTCAGGAAGAAAATGACACGACAGCAATTCGTCTTCAATACACTAGACACAATCAGCTCACAACTATCTGATGACACGTACTCCGCTACTTCAGCGTCTATCACACCTTCTATTTCGAAATCATCAGACATACACAGAAGGCTATCGATAGCCACCGTCCCCGACGATAATACTTTCGTCTCCGGCGGTCCGTCCTTTAACGACAAAAAGGCCTGGTATGCCAGTCTAGAGGGCCTCTTGCGAAACTGCTATCTTTCAATCAGCAGACAAGCGCTACCTTTGACAGATCTGTCAGCTAGTCTGGACGAAAATGCCTTGTACACGAACCTCAATGCCACTCCGATGTCGACCTCATCACCTCTAGTCATGCGGTCCACGACATCATCAAGCCGGTCTTCGGCAAGGAAGAAGCTGAGTTTCTCGTACTCTTCTCAGCGTCCCAAATTCTTGACAAATTACTCATCTTCCTCTAATGATTTGAGAATCAGTCAGAGTAATAGCAACATAGAAAGGAGCAATACCAGTGAATCTAGTCTATTTCTGCCTGGAATTAGTCTACGAGTGCTTGAGGAGCACGGATCAGGTAGCCGAGTGTCATATGCACCGTCTACGTCAAGCGTATCTTCATTTGATCAATACAGCCCACCCGTTGGCCTGGCTGGTGCATTGAGTCACACGATGATCAAAGAAGAGAGAAGTGTTAAGACTGCGGATGAGACATTGTCCATTTCGCAGTCGATGGCAAGCGAGGGTGCTAGTGGTAGTATAATTCATCGGACAAGCACTGAAGACTTGATTGACGACGAACTCGAATTACGCGGCGCTCCATGGGCGAAGGAAGGAATCCTGAAGTATAAGCGCCATCAGGATGGCGTAAATAAAACCTCAAAGTCTAAAGGATGGTATGAGGCCTTCGTGGTAGTTCAACGTGGCTATCTCAAGACTTTTAAGTTCTTTGCCAGTCATAATCATACCAGCAACAAAGCGGTTGGTGGCGGCAACTGGACCGAAAATGCAAATATGACCGAGTGCCTTCGGCTGAATCAGACGACGGCGGCGTACTCTGCCGTCTCTGGGGTGCCTGTTCCCACATTGGCGAATATGTCCAAGTCGTGGATGCTAACGTTGCCTACCGGAGCAATACACATGTTTGAGTCCGGTACGTCAGAGATCTCGGAAGAGTTTATTGACACTTGCAATTACTGGGCTGCGAGACTTTCAAAGGAGCCATTGCAAGGAGGCGTCAGTAACATGGAATACGGATGGAGTCCCAATATGTTGACATATGTCGGGAATGGAACGGCTTCGAGAGATTCTCTTCAAAGAGTTGACAGCAACACATCCACAGCAATTCGCGATTGGAAAGCGCCACCCGTAAATCTGGTACTGAGCGGCCACCATGAAGTGAGTCAGTTGAAGGCGCTTGAGCTCTACGTTGGAGTTCTCGAGAAGAGCATAGAAGAGCACAATACTGCGAAGAGGGATATTATCGAATTGGTAAGTGATGTTCTTGTGCCACTATCGCTAGGTTGGAAATGTGGATCTAACAAAGTCGTATAGCTTCCAAAAGGACATATTGCCACATACAAGGCTTCCTCCAACTGGGATCGGCGGAACACGTTTCTGCTTCAAGAACGCTCCAAGTATAACACATACGTGGACTGCCTGAGGATGTCGCTAAGAGCCCAGAAGAAACTGGTGGAGGAGATGAACAGCAAGTAGCAGACAGAAAGAGTCCTTAGAATGTTTTGCGTATATTATATGTACATATTTATGCAATGCGACTGTGCCCGCCTTCTACTTTCTGCTTGATCGTCCGCCTTCCTCATATCGTTGTTGTTGACTCTTTTGGCCTGCGGTTCCATTTGCAGCTTCTTCCTTCATAGACTCAATCATCAGAGCCTTCTGAAAGAACTTCTCTCCCGTCAGTCTTTTTCGACATGAAATGTAGATCGGTATCGCCACCAAAAGTGTTGAACTAATGCCTATCATGTTTGCGCGAAAGCCGTTTCCTGTGCGAAACAAACACGTTAGCTCCTGTACAAAAAGTCCGCGCTACATCGAAAATGCTTCAACATACTTGCGGACAGGTACGACATTCCACCGGCCACCATTCCCACGGACAACGACGTGACTACCGTTTGCCGCACACAAGGCACCAGAAATATATTGACAATCTCGTACCAGCTGAACATATCCCTGGTCGCCTCCTGGAAAACAAGCTTGGCCACATTCTCGTTTGAATATCCGTACATCTGCCGCCGCATTCTCACGGTCGACTCTTGTATCCTTGAATTGTCAATCCAATCTGGGTCGCGGAAGCCCGGTCGCGATCGTCGTAGTAAGACTTCCGCTGGGGATACGATGTCCCTTGTGACGTCCGCGCCTACCGGCGTAGGATCTGAGGTGTTACCAGATTTAGAAATAGGTAGGCCCATATCGAGGTATAATTATCACTATTGTCGCATATCAATCGCGGGAATGGCTGCTAGTCTAAATGGGATAAGGTAAAGTATACTTTATGGTGACCTGTTCAAGGTCTCCGAACTGGTAACGGAGTTCGCGATGGGCCAAAGTAAAGTTTCTAACTGCAATTAAGCGCATTGTTCTTGGGTTCGACCTATTTTGTTTGGGTTATTATAACCCTACTAAGGGCTGGTGCCCTACCCCTGAAATCTGACATGTTCAATTTCATTTGGTCGGTCTCGTTTCTCATGATTTTCAGTATAAGCATTTCGCCGCTATCATTCTATCTATGAAGGTATTCCAATGAAAAATGTAGTGGTTCTAAGCCATCATACAAAACAAATCTCGGTTTCCACGCCCTACACCGGCGGCAACATGTCCTTCCTGTTTCTGACAACGAGCAGCAAAGCATGGTCTTGCAAATGGTATCTCAAAAATAACTCAGTTCTAGTTGACAAATCTGTCCCGCATACCATTAGTTTCATCGGTTCACGTGCACAGAATCACAGCAGACCAGAAAACAACACAGATAAAATCAGTACTATATGTTTTGCGAACAGAAGACTGCCAATTACGCGTTTGCCGATATCGTAAAACTAGAAATTGAGCATCCGGTTCTGAATCTGATCCAGAAGGTAGCTGCAGTCCCACTTCCGGAAAATGGCCGAACTATTTAATTACCTATTGTCATCCTAACAGTTGGTGAGGCCGTGGTATGAAGAGAGATTTTCCACCGCAGACATTAGATGATATTTGCTTTCAATGAGCCTCAGAGATGAAGACTTCAACCAGGCAATTGGTGTAATTCGCCGATAAGACAATAAATACGATGAACGATAAATTCTATGATACTATAGTCACTAATTATGCAAGGAAGGCGACGGTGCACATCCAACATACGAGTTGCGGCGGCCTGAAATTATGAATCGGCTAACCCCACCTTCTGCACGGGGTAAATCGTAAACTGCTGTGTTGCGTGCAGAAAAAAAAGGACTACCCCAACCGTTTTCGCCTAAACTACCTCATAACAATTTTCGGTTTCACATCTTGTCACCTATTGGCATTAAATTACAGAAATATTTATTCTCTTTTCTCTGTTTTATTTCTTCGGATCAAGTCTTTGTACGCATTTTCTCTCATTGTTTTTCGATCGTTGGTGTTTTACGGTCAAACGGCAGGCCCTCACTTTTCTAAAGCGCATTTCCACCAAATTACTATTATTCCTTGAACAACAATGTCCAATGAAACGAAGAGTATGTCTCTGCATATAACGTTCTAAAGCTCTAAGTCCGCGATCTGATCAATTACTTCCAGGCCTCCCCTTCATCTACCAGTTCTTATCCGGTGCCATTGCTGGCGTGTCCGAGGTGGGTGGTTCGAGTTTCTACCTAAAATCTCAATTCCATTCCTCTCATTCTCGATTAAATTCTGACGTTCTTCCCTCTCGCAGATCTTAGTCATGTACCCGCTTGACGTCGTGAAGACTCGAGTCCAGCTACAGGTCGGGGCTGGCCAGGGCGGCGAGGCGTACACTGGCATGCTCGACTGCTTCCAAAAGATCATCCGGAACGAGGGCTTCAGTCGGCTGTATCGTGGCATCACCGCACCCATCCTCATGGAGGCGCCCAAGCGTGCGACCAAGTTCGCTGCCAACGACGAGTGGGGTAAGGTGTACCGGAGCGCGTTCGGAGTAGCCAAGATGAACCAACCTCTGTCCATCCTTACGGGCGCGACTGCGGGTGCGACAGAGGCGTTTGTCGTTGTGCCGTTCGAACTTGTCAAGATCCGGCTGCAAGACAAGGCTTCGGGTGGACTGTACAAGTCGCCGCTTGACTGCGCGCTTAAGATCATCAAGAACGAGGGCATCCTGTCGATGTACAACGGCCTCGAGGCCACACTGTGGCGCCACATCCTCTGGAACTCAGGCTACTTCGGCGTCATTTTCAAGGTCCGCGAGTTGCTGCCAAAGGCGGAGACCCCAGCAGGCCAGACAACGAACGACTTGATTGCGGGCACGATTGGCGGCACGGCAGGAACAATCCTAAACACGCCGTCCGATGTCGTCAAGAGCAGAATCCAAAATACCGTGCGCATCGAAGGCGTCGTACCCAAGTACAACTGGGCTTGGCCGAGTATTTTCGTCGTCGCAAAGGAAGAAGGCGTCGGGGCGCTGTACAAGGGATTTGTCCCCAAGGTGCTGAGACTGGGGCCTGGAGGCGGTATTCTGCTAGTCGTGTTCACCGCGTGCATGGACTTTTTCAGGACGATTCAGTAGGCTTTGAGGTACAGTACTCATAGAAAGTATGACATGGGCTGACGAAGTTCTTACGTGTAATAGATGGATTTGGGTAGGGTATTCTGCCTTTATTCATTGTTTTTTCATACTGTATTTACGCGTTGTACTATCTAATACTTCAATTTGCTTTTTTATTTAAACGTCCCTGACGGACGTCAGTCATATTGGTTGCTGAATAATTCAGCGCCAAGGCATATAAATCTATATTCCCCTAACCGCATTATTGCCATTTGCGAGGAAGGTTGCGGCGTATATGCGGCGCATAATGCACTTGCTTCTCCCTTTCGCCCGCCATTAAACGCCGCTTGAAGAGTCGAAAGAAAAATTTAGATCACACCCACATATTGACTCTGTGTTCACCACCCTTTCATAGTACATCATAATGTCCGAACCAATCAATGCGAACCCCAAGATCGTGTCCTTTGAAGATCTGCCCACGCGCAGTACCATGTCCGACGAGCTCTTCGCGACAAAGACAGCGGCGCCACCACGTTCTGCACTCGACGACGTGTTCCCCCGCTCGTCGCTGGACGATCTATATTCCTCGCTGCTGCTAGGCGCCGCCGCTGCCGGGGATGGCGAATCAGAGGCTGACGTGGTAATGAGAGGTGTGCCGGAGCTATCGAGTAGCGACTCGGACGCCAGCGAGGATGATTCTGATATGGGGGAGACGATGACCGAGCCGATTGACGAGCAGGAGATTTATGGTAATACCCACTTATTGTCTTCAGTTTTTTTTATTCTTCGAAGTGATAGACTAACCGTTTAATTCAGACTTGATTTCTACCATCTCCGATCCCGAACATCCCCTCACACTCGGTCAACTCGCCGTCGTCAACAAGCCCGACATCCACATCGTGACAACCCGCCGCAGCAACCATCGGATAACCTCCGTGCTCGTGGAGATTACCCCCACGATCACACATTGCAGTCTCGCGACCCTGATTGGTCTGGGCATCCGCGTGCGGCTGGAGCGATGCCTCCCACCGCGATTCAGGGTTGAAATTAACGTCAAAAAGGGGACCCACCAGAGCGAGGGCCAGGTGAACAAGCAGTTGAATGATAAGGAGCGGGTAGCAGCCGCGTGCGAGAATCAGCA
Source organism: Lipomyces lipofer (assembly GCA_003705915.2). Taxonomy (NCBI): domain Eukaryota; kingdom Fungi; phylum Ascomycota; class Lipomycetes; order Lipomycetales; family Lipomycetaceae; genus Lipomyces; species Lipomyces lipofer. The sequence continues at coordinate 192,385 of PPJX02000010.1, read as the reverse complement.
ATTGTTGGGGGTTGTGGCGAATATGTTGGCGTCTTGTAAATGAGTTATGGGCGGGCGGAATTGAAAATTATATCTGTAGATATGTTACAAATGGTTATGATACGGAGTTGGATCTTTTTCTGATACATGCGGTGCATTATCGATAGTGAGGATTTGGGGGGTCTATTGTGAACAAGCAATGAAATTAATTTTAATGCGTGATTGCCATAGGTATGCGCAGCAAGCTTCATTTAATTGAAAGTGCCTTTAACTTTTGATATGCTAGAAATACACGTTGATCCAAATCCGTATTGCCCTTTGTTCGAGACCATTGAATAATCAAGAATAAATAAGCCGAAATTCTTTTACCGCCATATCCTTATCATGAAGATGCTCGCTCCAGACGAAATACATTGACTGTACAATACTGTATACTAGATGCAGTACTTTTACTCATGGCACCTCCAATATGGTGCGGAATATCTTATCAACTAGTGCCTCTTATGGAAGTCGTCTATTCTTCAGGAGAAGAGATGATTGCCCTCAGAAGTTCGTGGTAAGTAGTCCCTGATCCTGCCTCCTCTTGATAGTTCTTCTGGATCTTCCCTTCTCGATCCACTCGCTCTCTACATACGACGGCGGTGGCACATCAACCTCCAACACGGCGACCTTGCCCCAAGGCGTGGCGTCGACGGCCCCTCTATTCCAGAGACCAGCCAACCGCACCAGATATGTCTCGAGCGTGGCGACGGCGTCGCGCACAACCTCCGTCAGACCGGGGGAGCGCACGCCGGAGACGTGGAATAACCAGAGAAGGTAGATTTTGGAGACGTATACGGCGAGGACAGTTGTTGCGAACAGGGTCGTGAGCATGGCGGAGAAGGCGAGCGAGGGAAGGATAAGGAGGAGGATCAACCCGGCAGCAAGCGGAGTCGAGCTGCGTGAAAGACGCGCCACCATTACCAGGTAGCGTAAGACGGGGAGAAGGAGAGAGGAGGGACTTCAGGAGGTGAGGAAGGTGAGGAAGATGAGGGAGATGGAACACATCAATTCCTCAGCTGAAGAGGAGTGATGTATATAGATTGCTGTTGAAGCGTACGGTGAGTGAAGTGTACTTGGCAAGATTTGCGGGGTTGATGGCGAGTTGTCTATTTTTTGTCTTTGGACGTCAAATGCAGGGTAGCTCAGCTTCATAACGACAAAAGTGACGTATGTGGCTTGTGCGTGCGGAGTCCTCGGCGATGCGGCTGTGTCGCGCGGACCCCGAGGAAAGTTGTGTGCACCAGATTCGTCTCGTCTGATCTCTAAGGCGCGTGCCACCGTCCAGGCGAGACACTGCTCACGTGGGCTTTCATTACTCGTATTTCCTCCTACAGCCTCCCATTGTCGACTGCGGATCGGAGATTAGCGCTTGCTCGCAATGGCTGACATTTCACAGGCAGTCGAGAACATCCCCGGCTATGACGTTGCCATGGACGCATGGAACGAGTGGGCCGGGGAGAAGCTCCAAACGAAGGGTGCGTAGGTATGTGTCCTCTCGTAGTCCTTTACCCCTCACTAACTCGTCCAGACCCCTACTTCGAGGAACTTCCTGACGGGAGCATGCGCCGTCGCAAAGCCCCCGACGGTACCACCCCGTCGGACGCCGCCGTCTACAAAAAGATGGTCTCGTCCGCGTGGAAACATGACCGCTGCATGTGTGGCTGCTTCTGGGCTGACTGGGGCATCGGCCTGGCGCCCCTCGTCTCACTCATCCCAGTCATCGGCCCCTGGATCATGTATACTCTCCACTTGCGCCTGAACCGGATGGCGGAGGATCTGCATATCCCCGCGAAGCTACACGTAAAGATGACGGCAAACGTCACGCTTGACTTTTTGATCACACTCGTACCGATTATTGGGGCGCTGGTAAGCTATATTAATGCGTGCTCGACGAGGAATACGGCACTAGTGCACACATATTTGATGAAGCGCGCGAAGGAGAACCAGGCGGTGGGTTTCCTGGACTATATATTTGGAATGAGCGATGGCTAACCTATGGCTGAAAACAGAGACTTGGAGCTTATACGCCGGTTAGCACGCAGTATGTTCGGCCATCAGCAGGAGAGAGATTCCAGAATGTGAGCGCGCCTGCTGCGCAGCCGGCGCCGAAGCCGTACCCGCAGTATACTCAGGGAAGAAGACCTGCGCAGCAGCAGCAGCAGCAGCAACCGGCGCAGGGATTCGTTCCCGCCGCGCAGAGTTCATGGATACAGCGCAATAAACGTACCGGTGCACAGGAGTATGGTGTCCGATAATGTGTAATATTATTATGCTAGACTTGCATTAACTACAGTAAATGGCCAACACCTCGTCACTTCTCGTCTTCTCCTTACTTTTAGGACAGGCTACGCTGGAGCATTCATCGAACCTAGACCTGGTTGAAGTGGTGTAAATCTGACCCACCTAGTCGTACTTCCGTAAGAGTTTTGGCAAAAAGTAAAACCATTTACAGCGAGTTTTAGTGCCAGGATAAGAGTGTGCAACCTTTGCGAACCATTAAATTCCCAGATATGTTTGATCCCATGACGCCCCTGGATTTGCCTGGTTCTATAATGCACATATCGTTTAGTGACAAATATTTTTGTCGGTCAAACATGATTGATGCGGATGATTACATCACAGTTGTTCGTGTAAAACAGACAAAACTATTGAGTTCAGTAGCAACTTTTTAGAGTAATCACTGTCCGAAACCCCGGAAACCCGGAATAGTGCAGAAAGCTGAGCGCGCGTCGAAATCTGAAGTTGTCCGAAGCTTGCGAACTTAAATGTTTCGGAGGGTGGAGGAATCTATAAGAACGCGGCTTTCAACCACTTTGACTGAGGCGAACAACATCGCCAATTGAACTCATATTGCGTCCAAGGCAAAATTGGTAGATCTTGACGCGGTTCATATATTTACTCTTTCCATCATGGATCCCGAAGAATATCGCAAGGCGGCGTACGCCTCTATAGACTATAGTAAGTGCCGAAGACCCCTGACCTTATCTTTCAGCTCCTTCAGATCTTTCGACTAATTCTGCCTCTCTTATCAACCAGTCGTGGACTACTATAAGAACATATCCGAGCAAAAAGTCCTGCCCGATGTGAAGCCCGGATATTTACGTCAATTGCTCCCCACTTCCATGCCAGAAGAGCCGGAAACCTGGGACGAAATCCAGAAGGACTTTCATAGCAAGATTGTACCCGGCTTGACCCATTGGTGAGCGCCCCTCTACAAACATGCCCTCCTCCCGTACAGTTGAAATCTAGGAACACGCATTGACAACACGTCGCAAGGCAATCCCCCAACTTCCTCGCCTTCTTCCCCGCCAACACTTCCTTCCCGTCCATCCTCGGCGAACTCTACTCCGCCGCGTTCTCCGCCCCGGCATTCAACTGGATCTGCAGCCCTGTCGTTACCGAGCTTGAAACTATCGTCCTTGACTGGCTCGCCAAGCAGATGTCTCTTCCGCCGAGCTTCCTCTCTAACGGCGAAGGCGGCGGCGTGATCCAGGGATCTGCGTCCGAGGCGGTTGTCACAACAATGGTCGCGGCGCGCGACCGGTATTTGCGCGACGTGGTTGCTGCCAGGTATGAGGACGAAGAGGAAAAAGAGGCGGCGGTCGCGGCGGCGAGGGGGAAATTGGTTGCGTTTGCATCCGACCAGACGCACTCGTCCTCACACAAGGCCGCGTTGATCGCGGGGGTGAAGTTCGTTGCCATCAAGACCTCCGCGGAGGACGAGTATGCGCTCACCGGTACACTTGTGTCCAACGCACTTAAAGTCGCTGAGAATAACGGGTTACTTCCTTTTTTCATCACCGCGTCGTTCGGAACAACCGTCGTCTGCGCCGTCGACCGGTTTCAGGAAATCGCCGACGCGACTAAAGACCACCCCCACATTTGGAAACATATCGATGCCGCGTACGCTGGTGCAGCGCTGATATGTCCCGAGTTCCAGTCCTACCTCGCTGGTGTGAATGCAAGCTACGACTCGTTCGACATGAACATGCACAAGTGGCTGCTCGTGAACTTTGACGCCAGCTGCCTGTTTGTTAGGAGACGAAAGGACCTGACGGACGCGCTGTCGCTCACGCCGTCATATTTGCGCAATCCGGCGTCGGATGCAGGGCTGGTGATCGATTATAGAGATTGGCAGATTCCGCTGGGGCGGAGATTTCGGGCGTTAAAGATCTGGTTTGTGATGCGGACGTATGGTGCTACGGGGTTGCAGCAGCATATTCGGAAGGTGAGTTAAGAAAAGGTGGCAAGTTGGGGCCGTTCATGTTTTGGAATTTGTACCTGACTCTCGGCAGACTCTTGCGGTCTGCGAACACTTCACCAAGCTGGTCCAGGAGCATCCGGATGTATTTCAAATCGTCACGCCGCCGCGATTCGGTTTGACGTTCTTCCAGGTCCTTCCCGTCAATGAGAAGGCTACTGCCAACGACGTGTCGCAGAGAGTGGCGGATCGGGTGAACAACGAGGGCTTATTTTACCTCACATCGGGGTCTGTTAACGGAACTCAGGGCATTCGTGTCGTGGCTGGCAGTCCGTGGTCCACACATGAAGCGATGACCAACGCGTTTGATTATATCCTCAACGTTGCGGAGGACGAGCGTCAGAAGCCTTGAGGAGCATGTGTGTACAGTAAACTACAACATAGGCGTTTGTTTTGGCTAGATGTGTTTTATTTGTTTCGAACGTTTTATAGATTGATCATGCAGTATCTTTGAAGACTCCTTGTTTCAATTATTGGAAATACGAGCACTTTAACTATAAAAACGTCGTCTACAGTACCAAACCTCCTCAGGAATTGTTATTATAACCAAATGCACCCATACATTACGCACTTCGCCTCGAAGGAAGAACCCGCCTATACTACTACTCGTTATAGATCATTATTTGCTTCGGATGGATATACTCATTCAAGTTCACGTGATTTCGGCCTCGATGTACATCTTAATCGCCCGCTCCTTCGTCGCATTTCCAAAGATTTCATACGCATACTCAATCTCTGACAACTTGAAGCGATGTGTGATCAGCGGCTCCGGATGCAGCTTCCCGCCTTGTAGTAGTCTTAGCAACATGCCCGTGGTGTTTGCAGACACAAGACCCGTTGTGAGCGTGATATTCTTGATCCATAGATCTTGCAGCTGAAGGTCTACACTCGTGCCGTGAACGCCGACATTTGCGATTCGCCCACCGGGGCCGATGATCTGCTGGCACGTATTGAATGTCCCCGGAAGACCCACACACTCGACCGCGACGTCCACACCTGGCTTCAACTTCTGGCTCGCAGCAACAACTGCACCCTGAGCGGTGGCCTCCTCGCCCAGTATCTTCATGATCTCATCGAGCACCGACGCGGTCGCCAGATTTGTCGGGTTAATCGTGTGAGTGGCGCCGAGTTTCTTCGCAACCTCGAGTCTGGCGTCGTTGGTGTCTATCATAATGATCGACGCCGGGGAGTAAAACTGCGCCGTGATCAATACTGCCATGCCTACGGGGCCCGCGCCGACAATAGCAATGGTCTCGCCAGGTTGGATGTTTGCTGATTGAACGCCGACTTCGAAGCCCGTGGGTAAGGCGTCGGAAAGCATGAGGAGGGCGTCATCCTTGAGGATTTTGGGAGCCGCATAGAGGGATGTGTCGGCATACGGAATGCGCACGTATTCGGCTTGGGTCCCGTCGACCTCATTGCCGAGAATCCAGCCGCCGTTGAGACAGTGCGCCTGGAGATTTCGTGAACAGTAGACGCAGGTGCCACAGGATGTGATGCAGGATATCAAGACACGGTCTCCCGGCCGGAAGCTAGAGATGGCGGAACCAGCTGATTGCACTATGCCGACACCTTCATGTCCCAGGACTCGACCGGGTGTGACGGTGGGCACGTCACCCTTGAGAATGTGGAGATCGGTGCCGCAGATGGTGGTCGATGTCAGTTTGACGATCGCGTCGGTGGGCTTCTGGATCTGGGGCAAGGGGACGTTCTTCCAGGCCATCTGGCCCGGACCGTTATAGACAAGTGCCTTCATCGACATTCTTCGTGCTTGGTTTCCGGTTCGACTTATTGGACTGCGGAACATCTTGTGAGCTTCTATTTTAACCAATCAGAAAAGAATTGAACTCAATTCGGGATCAGTCGAACTCACGTTGTGGAGGCAATGACCTCCGGGTCAAGCAATGGGTGGTGATACAAAGAAAGGAGCGTTTGAAAGTCGAAGATTGCTTCCAAAATCCATGATGTAGTCAACTCTAATGAATTTATATAGCCGAAAGTGTAGTTGTAGAGTAAGGAAGATAAGCGAAACTTGCCATAACGTGTCTGTCATCTGCTCAGACCACGCCATGCACCAATTACGCATTCACAGATTACCCCGACACAAGAGGGTCCATAGCGTGTCTGGCGTGCTGCACAGAAACGTGGTCTGATGTTCCAGTGTCCCACACGAATACGTGGATCCGGAAGCATTGCACAGAGGCGTAGCTGTCGGTGAGCCCCGCATCCGTTGCCTCGCATTTATTCAATATGCCCGATGATATCCCACATGCTCGCAATAACCCTTGATTGCCTCCCACTGTCAGGATGCGCCCATAACTTTGGGGTTAGAGGATACTCATCAGATCTTGATTGTCAGGATACATGGTCTTCGGAATGGTGTTTCTGTTCGTTCGGAGCAGTACGGGCAGATTGTGGCGTGTAAAATAATAAGCTTGAGACGTCGCAGTCTCGCCTGTATCACGGTGCCTTTTAATTGGAACACCTATCCCCTGTTATGCTCGTACTAACACTACATTGACTTCTGCGTCGTCGTCCTCCTGATTGTTGATGTAAGTTGGTAAAGTACAGAGATGTATGAAATGGAAAACGTTTTACATGGATCGAATACTTGATCCGACGGACTGATATATCACTAATTATGCAAAACCTGCCGATCGTAGAATACGACAACTACAACGCCTCCGTAAATAACCCGGTTCCCTTAGATATTATGAAATTGTAACGCAATGCGTCAGGTGGCATCGCGAGTGAGTCAATCACGAATCACCTATGTCTCTGCCATTCTCGCTCCGTGAAGAACCAAGGCGTGCGATTTCCGTATTCAGTTCGAGTCGTCTCCATTGGTACGGGACTATACTGTTAGCTTGCTCATAAAATTACATAGGGAATCCGACTCATAGGTATACTCACACAATCTCATTAAATATTTCCTCAATAGTATGATCGATTTTCCTGTCAGGCGAGGATGCAGTCGATGGACATGGTACCCGAATAACAACGCCGCATTCCCAGTTTCTAAGGAAGAGATGGTCTCAGCGTTGTTCAACCAAAAAAAAACCTAGCCAAAAGCTTCAAAGCCTCTTACCTCAAATTTAGCTTCATACGTTTAGAAGACGAGTCTTGAACAAGCTTTCCCCTTGAGATTAAGATCATATTAGCTCATATTCAATCCCCATGATTCGAGAACGCTTGTACTACTCACCAGGCTGACTCCGACATATTGGCGCTGCCCACATACGCAACCCCAGCATAATTTTTACTCCCATCCTCCGACTGCACCGGCGCGTCAAATCTTACAAACATCACCTTGTCGTGCATAAGGCAGCCCCGCCTCACAGAACGACCGTCTTTGATGATCTGTTTGGGAAACGCGGGTTTGCTCCAGTATGACCGCTGGAAGCATATAGTGCCAGCGCTGGGGAATCCACCTTTGGAGGCTGCAACAGTGTCATGGGTAGGAAAGTACACGCGTATTCGTGGCTGCACTTGTGCGAAAGAAGCGGCGCTAGTTCTTGGGTATGTATTGATGGCTATTGGCTTGCCTGCAAATACAAGTCAACCGAGATTGAAGGTTACAACTTGCACAGCGAAAGAACTCACCACATGCGGCATTATAGACGTTCTCGACTAGCAACGGAGTCAAGCTACCCAGCGACGAAATAATATAGTCTATCTGTGACTCTCCTCCACGACTTCCAAGGTCTCTCACTGCACGTGATAGCCCCGGATATCCTGTCCGACGTATTCTATCCTCTCCACGGTTCTCACCACCGATTGAGTGCACGAATCGCACATTCTCGACGTTATCCCACGATATATTATTGTGCAGATGCTCTATGATATCTCCAAACATCCCCTGCGCTTCTAAGAAGTATATAAGCCCTTCCGCAAACGCTGGCAGCTGCGTCCTCGATGCGCCAGGTGGCTTCCTCGGAAAATCGTGGATGTACATTATATTCTCTATTATCCCAGCCCCTTCACCCCAGTCGTAGTCGGTAAGATTAGCCGAGGGCACACAGACCCTCAGATAGTCTTCGTAAAATAGAAGCTGCAGTTTTGAATGCATACAGCCCACTAATCCATCCATCGACGGCATACAAACGCGAGTATTGGGAACTTTTGATAACATCTGCCGCATTCGCGCACGCTGGTCTTCACCCTTCGCTGGGACGACTAGTACTAGCTTTGTCGCTCCGATTCGGATCTTGTCGAGAATCCAGTCGTAGTCCCACTGGAACGCAGACAGTACTGCCGCGCTGAGCTTGTCCTATATAACCCCGTCAAACACAGTACGTAGAACGATCATGATCATACATACCGGTTGCAATACTTCCTCTATGCTAATATTATCCCCGCTCCGAGGATACCCTACCACCGCCGTCTTTTTAACGACACCAAACGGAAACTGCAGTTGCGTCATTTGCCGTACGCGTTTATGGAATCCATTTGTCGTCTGTTGAACCGGTTCGCTGTAACCAGCGCTGGCGTCCTCGTCATCTGCAGCTATCTCGTCCTCCTTCGCATCGCTAGATTCTCTTTGACGCTTCGGTCTGCCACCGCCCAGAGATCGCGCAACTCTCGCAAGACGCTCTCGTTCCATGGCCGCGCGATCGAGAGTGTCAAGGAACGACGCCGCGGACGGCCCACCTTCAGTGGATGTCGCTGATCCATCGACATCAGGGTCGACTAGCGAGGACAGAGAGTCTACATTCGCGGGAGAATTAGTAGCGGATGGAGAGGAGGATATGTCGATGATGTCGTGGTCGACGGGCATCTTGCTGGCCGACTATATGATATGGTTGTGCGCCGAGAAAAATATTTATCACTAATATGTCACCGATTCTCCCCACTTGGAAAGGTCTAAATGTAGTAACAAGAAATCACACTTCCTGAAAAAATATAGACTTTGATGTGGCGATAATCCCGCCTGTTGTTTACTTAAGTCGTTGTAAGGGCATGAAAGCCCGCAGCACAAAATTCAGGGGTGGATCATGAATGAACGTACGGGTTCCGCTAGCTTGCACCCTATTTTCGTCCCCATATATCAGCTTCAGTATGACAAGAGCAGTAACCATGTCACGCGAATTGTGGGAAATACATATGTACGACTTAATCTAGATACATTTTGTTGGTTAGCAGTTTACCAGTGAAATTTGGTACGGCCCAATGCTCGACGCATAAAATTTCTGATTGCGCTCCTGCAGATTATTTGGCCACTACCAAATTATACTATCGATGGTGATAGTATTTTCGTTTCTTCCTTGCTTTCCTACAGATACTGTTCCAAACATTATTATACAAAATAGACGAGGGGATTACTATAGCTCTAAACCTTACACCCACTGGAATATTACAATAACTCCCGACTTCCTTGTGAAGAATAAATAAAGGAGCACGGTTGTGCCACGGTACACGTTCAATGTCTTCCTTTCCTTTTCTTCGTTTATGTCAAAAACTCAAAGGTATGCTCCCGCTTGACAAATTAAAGACAATGCCCGTGAAGAACCGACACCGGACTACTGCTTGAGGATGGTCGCCGACACAGTCTTTCTTCGTGACCAGAAATCCTTCCATCGCTTGTCGCATTCTTTGTCCACCCTGTAAATCATGGTAAGCTTACGTACCAAGCACAGGAATTGAATCAGTTCCATTTTAACTTACCAGCAGCCGGCGAAATGGACAGCCAAATCACCAGTTTTCCAGCCCATCTCGTTCCCGCCTACGGAATAGGCGTTGATGACCCTCTGCGGAACAATAGCAACATGTTGCCTTATCTCTTCATTATTCACTATCATGTGGTTCTGATTACGTTAGTACTTCTCTGGAAATTTACCGTACAAATGGGGGCCTACCAAAGCGTCCTGCTCCTGTCTCTCAAACTGTTGGTCGAAGTTGAAGGTATTTTCCCACATGTTCAAAAAAGACATCGTCCACTCGCTTTTCCGGAACAGAATAGATCCCGCATTGACCCCGTTTTGATCTTGACCGATAATCATATCAAAATTTTTAACATCTATATCCCGCGATACTGTCAGTCCCGACGGTTTCCCATTAGGCAGCTTGATGTACGCATCATAGGCAATCCTGGTCTTCATTGCTTCCGGGTCCAAGACATGCTTCGCCAAATCGATCTGCGGTGTCATGATTATGGCGTCCGTGTCGAGCCACCAGACCCATTCGGCTTCTTTGTTAATTTCGAGGGCCTCCCGGATGGCAGGAATCTTGGCCCACACAGGAGGACGCCGCCCCATGTCGTATTTAGAGATATTGATGTACTGGTATGTATAATCTAAACAGAATACGTGTCAGATGAAAAGTCTGGTTTGCACGTCGCAACCAAAATAGAAACATACCATGATACGCGCAATACTCCGCGCGATTTTCAGTAACCATCTCTATCAGATTGTGAATAGCACCGTTATTTCCCTTCCCATCAGTCGCAGTAAGTAGCACTATCTTCTTTCCCTTCGGTTCCAGCAAGTCAACGGCCTTGTTTCGCATCTCGTTCAACGTGAGATGCAAGGGCTTCACTGGCTGGGCAGATGGTTGGGCTGCTGGCTGATTCTGCCCCTTCTTCGGATCTTCTATTGCCACTAGATTTGGCTTCCTACCCTCCGTCGTGAGAGGGTTCACCTGGCCAAAGTCATCCACTATAAACTTAGGAGGCGTTAATGCTGGGCCCGCTTGTTGTTGTGCGCCCTGCATCAGTGATGGACGCGTACCTTCACGCCGGCTACGGTATGTCGCCGATAGTGTGATGAATATCAGCACCGCCAGTACGACAGCCAGCTGTATTCTTCGCAGCATAGCTGCTAGTTCATCAGCGAAATGAACTTGGGTGTTGGTTGATTAATGGGCGACTTGATTGTAATCTCTGGCGCGCTGCAGCCATGAAACCAGTGGTCCTTCAATTAGAGTTCTGCTCCTGTGCGCGACAGTTTCGGCGAAAGTCCACAGGAAGGGGCGGCGGAATTCTATATTTTGGGTAAGACCAGTTCGATTCAGTTCCACATATATCGATCGCATCAGCACACAATGGCAAATCGTCCACCGACGGAAGCGGAGCGAAATCAGGAGGCGACAGTGTACATAGGCAACATAGACGAGCAGATCACTGACGCGATGGTATGTTTTTGCTGTTGTCCATTAAATGACACTTGATTTATGAGTGGTGTCGTTCTAATGCATGATAGATCTGGGAGCTGATGCTCCAAGCCGGCCCCGTCGTAAACGTACATCTTCCGAAAGACCGTATTACCCAACAGCATCAAGGGTTCGGCTTCTGCGAGTTTCAGACCGAGCAGGATGCGGATTACGCTTCAAAGATAATGAACCAGATCAGGTTGTTCGGCAAACCTGTACGAGTGAACAAAGCCAGTGCGAATAAGCAGCGGGCACTTGATGTGGGTGCTGAGGTATTTGTTGGAAACTTGGATCCGTTGGTCGACGAGCGGATGCTCTATGACACGTTTTCGAGGTTCGGGCCCTTGATATCACAGCCGAAGATCGCGAGGGACGAGCAGTATGTGTCGAAGGGTTACGGTTTCCTTTCTTTTGATTCATTCGAGGCGTCCGATGCGGCGATTGAGGGAATGAATGGGCAGTTTCTGATGACGAAGACATGCACCGTCACATACGCGTTTAAGAAGGACGGAAAGGGAGAGAGACACGGTGACGCTGCCGAGCGCTTGCTCGCGACACAGGCGAAGAAGAACAACTATTCTCTGCAGGCGAGTATGGCCGCGCAAGGTTATTAAAGAGAATGAAATTATGTACGATAGCGGATGTAAATACAAGCGTGTGTAATATTACGTGGACAATATAGGACGATCAATATGTATTGTACAACGTTTATAGCTGGCGCGCTGTAAACGACAGGTTCTTCTCCATGACTACCGACCGATTGCATTTTATCTGAATATTTTCTCTGTTCACTAGTTGCAGCATCACTTTTGCGACCTGTCGGGCATCATGCAGACCCGAATGCTCGCGTCCCTCGAACGACAGTCCCCACTTAGCAAGCATTTCTGGCAGCCTCCGAAAAACGCGTTCCTTGAAATGAGTTTTGAAGAGTAGCTTTAGGTCCACATACTGTCCCGATAGATATGACGGTAAACGTACGCGATTTATGCGGCAGGATCGCAGGCAGAGAAAGCGTTCGATATCTGCGCGTCCATCGCTAACCCAGACATAGTTTCGGGGTCCAGCGCAGGGCCAACCATCTGCTGGAGGCGGACCGATCCGCGGAATGGGTGAGAACTTTTTGCTGTGTTTGTTCATGAACTGGTCGAGCATCTTTATGGCTTCTGGGAATGTTGGTGCTAAGTCAATTTGTTCCTGTCAATTATTAGTCTCTACACTGATAAAATTCATGTATAGTATCTGCGCGTACTTGTGTAATACCCGTGAGAGAAATGCATTTCGCAGAAAGGATTTGTGTAAGAGTCGGTTTCACGTATGTATGGAACTCGTCTACAATAGTACCTGTCTCTATGTCTACCAGCACACAAGGTAGCTCGATGACCTCGTGCGTATCGGCATTGAAACTCTTGTCACCATCAAACGTGGCCTCGATGTCTAAACAGAGAAGATATCGTCTATAAATATCTTAGCGGAATAGGCAATACATAATCAAAATATAATAACCTTAGCTTACATTCCAGATTTCTTCTGTTCTAAAGCCAGAGCTGATACATCATGCTCCAGTTCCTCTAGATCAGAGCTCGATGTGACCTCTAGTAATTGTTCGTTGCTGCCATTGTCTCGATATTCAGTTTCGGGGACAGCTTCGTTGCTTTCTCCGTATGCTGGTGTTCCTCTCGGCGCTCTCTTCTTTTTGGAGACCGCTTTCTTTCTTCGCATATCGTATCTGAGAAGCAAGTCGGCTGTCAGAGTGTCATTCGTAGTTGTTGTAGACTTCCGGTGTAGGTAGCGTTCGGGAGCGGTGTGTGTGACATTACACAATGTGAGATGGCAACTCCAATTCAACTCCCAACCCACAAACCTGCGCGGCTCAAAAAAAGTTCACGATCTTTCACTGCATGCTGCCGTATGCCTCACCTTTTCTCACGAGACCGCAAAAGTGATTACGGAAGGACAAATCAATTGAAGCCCTGAAACAAACAGGGAAACAAGGTGTCTGCGTAACGTCCGATTCTACTTATAATCTCCCGCACCGATTCTACTTATAATCTCCCGCACCGACTCTACTTATAATCTTCCGCACAAAAGCCCGGTTTGACCGTCATGAAGGTCTCAGTTCAGCACATATTCATGGGTGCAAACCGGATACCAGGTGCTGCAGCAGCTAGTCCAGATAGCGGGGTCGTGGCATTTGCAGCCGATCGATATGTTGCACTATGGGCTCCTGAGGTATACTAAGTCTGTGATAGCTATTGCACGAGCCTTCTAATTGACTATAATCATCTAGGACGATTCTCACGGTATTAGAAAACTACTAAAAGGACACATCGACGCCGTCTCCGCCGTCTTATTCGTGAAGCCCAAATGTATTGCATCAGGATGTGCGGATGGTACCATCAAAGTCTGGACGGCGCAAAACGGCGACGAGTTCAGCTACAACTGCGCGGCGACCTTGAAGTTCCACAGCCGCTCCATCAACGCCCTGGCCAGCTCACCAGACGGCACGCATCTCCTAGCTGGTAGCGGCGATGCGCGAGTATCAATCTGGGATATGTCGGATATTGGCGAGGAGAACGTGAAGCCGAGGCAGGTGCTGGAACTCGACCCGGGTTTCTTCCCACTCAGTCTGGCGATCGAGGTTATTCGGCCTGTGAGAGGACATGCCGCATATATACTGGCTATCGGTGCCACGAGTACGAAAATTCAGGTTTTTGTTTCACCAGATATTCAGATACCGAAGTTTACGCTGGCGGCGGTGCTGAAGGGCCATGAAGATTGGATCCATGGTCTGGCATTCAAGCATATCCGGGAAACTGATGACAGTGATGTACTTTACCTTGCGTCGGGAAGTCAGGATAGGTATATACGGCTGTGGAAGGTACTGCCTCTAGATCAATACCACAAAGCGCACCAAAGCAGCTTTCTGACAATGTCTAATCCGGTTCTGTCGAGCACAACCTACAGATTCTCGTTAGCGCCGGCGGTACCGAAGGAGGTCGAATACGCCAGCGAGTCATACACCTCTTCACCACTGTCAAGGTCTTCATCACAGCGTTCGAGTCAGGCCAACGGACATGGAGGTGGTAATGCTGAGTACGCTGTTGTGTTCGACGCCCTCCTCATGGGCCATGACGACTGGATCTTCTCGCTGGCGTGGCATCCTTCACCAACGGATATGCGTTTGCTATCTGCGTCAGCTGATTCTTCACTCATGATCTGGGCTCCTGACGAGGCGTCCGGAATCTGGGTGTCGCATGCACGATTAGGGGATATCAGCATCAAGGGCGCGAGTTCTGCTACAGGTTCATCTGGTGGATTTTGGGTTGCTCTTTGGGATCGCACACTTCAGCCTGGTTGGGTGGCGACGATAGGCAAGTCAGGAGGATGGAGAGTGTGGAGCGCCGACGGCAATGCAGAAAAGTGGCGACCTCGGACGGCTATAACGGGGCATACAAGAGAGGCGACGGGCATTGCATGGGCACCGGGTGGAGAGTATTTGTTGACGACTAGCCTCGACCAGACGACTAGATTGCTGGCCGAATGGCGGTCCGACGATGCTTCGAAAACTAGGGGATGGCATGAATTTGCGAGACCGCAGATTCATGGATATGATATGCTCACAATATCTGCGCTTTCTCCTACCCAATTCGTTAGTGCTGGCGATGAGAAGGTGCTTAGAGTTTTTGCAATGCCTCGCGGAGTCGAAAAGCTGCTCCATCGGCTGTGCGGTTTTAATGTAGTGAAAAAGAGTGCGGAGTATCTGCCAGATGCTGCAAGCGTTCCGTCTCTAGGACTCTCTAATAAGGCCGTCACGTCCACCACGAAGTCCGCATCAGAGAAAACGGAATCTCCCGCCGCAGGAGATGAAACAGAAGACACGGAGCCCGTTGCTGACACATCTTTCACAACCATCTCCATGTTCAATACACCACCGTTCGAATCTCACCTTCAGCGCCACACTCTCTGGCCCGAAATCGACAAGCTGTACGGTCACGGCTACGAGATTTCCTGCGCGACAGTCTCGCATGACGGCGCACTCCTAGCGACGACATGCCGTGCTAATAACGCGACGCACGCAGTCATCAGGCTTTTCGACACAAAGACGTGGCACGAGATCAAACCGCCACTTGCACAGGTGCATGCGCTTACTGTTACGGGCCTCGCGTTTTCCCATGACGATAGGTTCCTTCTCTCTGTTGGCCGAGATAGATTGCTCGTCGTTTGGGAGGTCGCGGAGGAGACTAAGCGAATGGAGGGATGGTATGTGCCACAATTCAAAGGGACAAAGGGTCATGGACGTATTATCTGGGACGGATCGTGGGCGCCGAAGGGGCTTGCTGAGGGAAAACTTGAGTATGTGTTTGCTACGGCGTCGCGCGACAAGACCGTTAAGATTTGGACGCTTGACCAGCAAACTGCGTGGGCGGCGAAGGCGAGTCAGAAATTCGATGATGCCGTTACTGCAGTGGATTTCTGGCCCATGTTAATTGACGGAGAACGAAAAGCGCTTCTGGCAGTCGGGTTGGACAACGGTCAACTGTATGTGTACTATGTGTACTCGGTGTCGGCTGATGCAGAAGACTCAGTGAAAATGGAGCTGGTCACGGCATTCGACGAAGGCATTATGCCGAACCAGAGCATTGCGCAGATTGCGTGGCGACCAAACACGCGAGAGGGGTTGTATGATATTGCGATTGCCAGTGACGATTCGTCCGTTCGGATATATTCGTTGACCTTACCATAACAATTTGTAAATATGTGTGTGAAATCAGAAACGTGTCTATATGGGTTGTAATATGAAGCGATATTTGGCCTGTATCACATGATATTGCGTATTCTGTAGCGGAAATTGAATACATTGCGTCTGCCATGTAGATAAACAATTTCGATACGATTAAGCTGAATGGTGCCAATGGACAACAGAGAAACTTGGCCGACTTGCTTGAGTATCGTAAATTGCGTGAATAAATGCGGCCGAATCTTCACAGCATGCAGATGGTCAATGTAATGATATCCTGGCGCGATGAACGATAAGGATCGTGTACGATGTTGCAGCATTGTAAACTACGGCGTGAACTCCTTTTTCGAAGTTGAGATCATTTGAAGGGTTAATTGGGGTTTCAGTACTGGATATGATGGACGAACTGTCTGCAATATTCTGGTATCAAAAAGATCCATCAAGTAACGTGGAATAAGGAATATACGTTTGAAAGCCAGATTGGTAGCAACGACGATATTGTTTTACAAGCTCGGAATTCAGGAATAATCTGTCGGTATCACAATTACACAGCATGCACAAACAACTAAAAGTTACCAGGCGAGCTGATGTCCTTTCAAACGGATATTTCTGAAGAGCAATCGCTGCGATATCGGATAAATACCGGTATCATCGGAAAGTATAGGTTGAAAATCGAACCATATCTATAAAACAGCCATTCTTGACCTGTTAATAAAAACAATTATATGCCATTCAATCGATGCGCTTCGTCGAGATGGGCAATTATCCTGGAATGTTGAAACTTCTCAAAAGCCGCTTTAGAGCTGCGGAATCTTTTGTCTAGGTATGAAATTTCGAGCTCAATACGGGGAAGTTTTTATAGACTCTGGATGCAGTACACAACAATATTGGCCAATTGTCTATAAAATGTCCGTTTCAGGGTATGGGTGTACCTGCATGTGACAACAGCATATTATCGGGTTTGGATGGTTGAACCCCACTGAGCCACACTAAATCTAACCTTGTTTCGTATCCGTATGACGGACCCAACTTGATAAGAAATATTCCACATAGTACGCCATCGCCACATGATGCTCAAATTCTGATGTAGTATTTGTACTTTTTTTTGTTGCTCTTGTTGATATGCTGCTGTGGCTGTCACGTCGGGTGGAAAATGGGGAGAAAGCGAGCGACGGTTTAGATGTACCCGAAGCTAGTCTTTTGGATCATTCTAACAGTATCGATGTGTCTAGGTTGAACATGCCGTGTTATTCCTGCTCCAATCAAATCCATGGCTGTCGAATGAACATACTCTGTTATTCCTTCCCCAATCAAATCAATGGCTGTCGAAACTGGAATGATTTGAGCTCTGAATGTGGAGAAATGGCGTACCTATAACTCATTTCGTCGAATTTCTGCTCGTTCCGAAGTTTGGTTGTGCGCCGCTAAGCATATGATTCTTGCATCTCTTGATTAGTGGCATGGACTACATGAGAAACTTTGCTGACTATGGCGTTGGCTGCTGCTGGTCGTCACCAGTTTGAAACAGTGGCACATTTCTTGTATCTATGTCTGCTATATGTGAATGATACCGATATGTATTGAATTCCGTGTCTAAATGAAGAGAAATCGTTTATTTCAAGTTCATTTGCCGCGATCTGGAATTGTTGCATCATCTCTTGGCTGCCAGAGCAGTGGCTACCATTTGGGATGAGTTCGACACCTTGTAGACCGCATTTCGGAGACATTCATATAAACCTACGAGAGAATTGATTGATGGCTACACTTCACAGAGAATGAACAGCCCAACATCGGTAACTTCTAGGATAATCGAATTATGCGGCAACAAGATCGGAACAACTCTAGAAACAACTCTAGAAATCATTGTTGCCAACATTCGCTGCGTCAAGCTTCCTATAAAATGCGTTTATATACGTTCAAAATATTCAGTTTGTTGAGAAGTATATCCTGGAAGTTGTAGCGCTTCGAAAGAAGCTTTCTTGGTAGAGACGCTTCGAGTCGGGTTGTCGCAGAAATTCGAGGTCAATACGGGGTAAATTATGTTCTGTATGTGATCCCGTACCAATAATCTTCCAAATATCAAATTTAAGGGTAGGGGTAATTAAATGTGATGAAATTTAGTATCTTCAGCCGCATTCTCACTCCCCTGAGTGTGAAACATTTTCAACTGATTTGATCAAATCGTCTATTAGACTAATCTTATAATACTACTAGTTTATGATGCTACTTCTTTCACTTGGTTCATGGAGACTATGACTATGTGTACGGGTGAGTGCAACAGGAGTGGTAGTAGCCTGTAAGACTCTCATTGCAGGACAAGTGACGAAGGACTGAGCCCAGGACTGAGCCCTCTTCCATATGGATTCCATTAACATTGTCCCTTAAGATGTGGACGTAAATGGGATTAGCCGGTATGCCAGTCAAAATATAAAACACCGTAGTTGAATGCCGAGTAATAGGCTGTAGGAGCCAAGGAGCCAGATTTACCAACCGCTTACCTTCCGATGGCAAACAGTCATTGACCGTGTTGCCCACGCCAATGCCACACAATTAAATTGATTAAAATTTTGGTCACAATTAGCTATGAATATGGACGTAGACTTGAATAGAATAGACAATATAGTTGCTGCTTCAGCTCTCAGACTAAAATTGCAGTTGGGTGGACCATCAGGCAGCTAGATTCATGCAGTCTTAAGGTCCACCAGAATTCTCGGTCATTCTAATGGGGTCATTAAAACAAGAGGCGCAACTACTTAAGAATAGGCGTGGAGAAGTTGAGAAGTCTGCCAGAAAGGGGGGTTGTATTGTTGCGTCGATCATCTGTCTAGTTCGACGCAGCAAACCTCCAGCTGGCATGACAGCCCGGACGCCAAAATAGGCTCGACTGCCGAGACCGACGGAGCCAATGTTTTTCCTCATTTACCACCCACCACCCACCACCCTCGACAGTCAACAGCTGCTGCAACACTCTATACCTTCAATTTGAGTAGCAGTAATGGCCTCTGACGATGACGAGCAGCCTTGGGCTGATGCGCCATCTACGCCAGCTACTCCGTCACCAATCCCACAAGATCCAGTCAAACAAATTCAGGAATCGGCAGACGTGGTCGCTTCAACCGATGCCAGCGAACATGTCGCGGGCTCGACAGAAGCAACCGATCCAATGGCTGAGAAGTTAGATAATAGGGTCGTGGGCATTGATGAGATATATCACAACAATGAAGTCGGAGACAATAGTATTCCCGACGAAAATGCCGTTAGTCCGGCTGTAGATGTCGCTGGTGATGATGGCTTTGACGACGATGACGATTTTGGTGACTTTGGAGAGGTACAAGCGGCTCTCGAGTCTGAGCCAGCACCTGTACCAGATCCAGTCATTCAGCAAAGCATTGGCCGGCGGCTACAACTTCTTGATGATGCGGATTTCTCGAGTCCGGTCATATTAGAGGCAGCAGCTGCTGGGATTGCTGACGATATTTTCCCATCGGCACGAATGATTGCAGCAACTGTTGGTAGCTTTGAGCCAGTACCACCGGCTAATCCGGCGTCGCCGCTAACGCTGTCCGATAGAAGGTAAATAGTCTGAATTTGTTCAGAAAGAATTTCATTGGTTGCTGATAGAGATATAGTTTATCATTATGGGCTCACCTTAGGGTGCCACCTTCACCGCGAATTCCGGAATGGCGGACATCACGGATACGGCGGACATACTTAGTTTCGCTGGGCGTTCCTGTCGATCTCGATCAAGTAAGTTAGATTTGTTTCAGAGCACTAATTGCATGCTCACTTGCAATTGCAGATTCTGCCTTCCAAGAATAAACCAAAAACACTCGTCCTTTCTTCTCACACTTCCAAGTCGTCTCCAGACAGCGGACCTTCGTCCGGTCGACCCTCTACCTCATCCATTGCCACTCCACGAGACTCGACCGCTCAAGACGACCTTAACGACACTTCATCCGCCCCACAGTCACGTTCCTCATCCGTCGCACCTGCAGCCACCCCTGTGTCATTTCATGCAGGCATTCCTGTCCAACCTCCCGAACTCGATGTCGACTATGCGCGCCAGCTATCCCGAGTAAGTGAAGCCGCATTGATGAACATGACTCATGACGAGTTGGTCGACCACGTCAAAGAGCTTGAGCGCGTTAAGATCGAAGCGTCGGCTGCTCTCGCGTATTGGATAGACATGCGCAACTCAAGCGCAGAGGACAAGTCGAAGTTTGAGGGTGTGATTGAGAGTTCGATCGAGTACGCTCAGCGCTTGAGAAAGCATACGACGAAACTCGCGGCTGTGCCGCGGCCCAGATCGTTGTCACGGTCAAATTCATCTCGTCATTAATTCTACTACGTCGTATTGAATGGTACGAAATGGAAATTAAGGGAACGATGTGTTATGTTTAACGATGTGTTATGTTGCATTATTTTGGTGGTCAGTGCTTTCGATTGTATAGTAGGTTCATATGTATTCCAGTTGGTTTCGATTAATGTTGAGGATCCGGCTACATTAAAAGGATATGATTTGTTAGGAGTTTGTTGTATTTATCATAACTTGGTTGACATTTGCGCTCTAGTGTTTGTCTGTATCATGCATTCACGAAGGTCATGTTCAAAAAGATATATATATATATATATATATGTATCATTCGATGTATCATTCGATGTCTCCTGTGTATTCATATGATTTTGATGATAGATAATGTACAGTAATTTCGCATACAACCAGTAGAACTTTTATGGCATACATTCGTTCAGCCCTTTCCAAGTTCACCTAACATGAGCGTCTTGTCCGTCGACCCACTCAGTATAACATTATGCTCGAGCGGCGAGAATCTTGCATCGTTAACCGATCCCGTATGTCCAGGTAACTTGTACAACAACTTCTTCGTCTGGGTATCCCAAATCACCACGGTCCTGTCCGCTGAACCTGCGATAATCTTCGATCCGTCCGGACTAAAACTTGCGCGGAGCAGATTCTTCTCAGCATCGCTTGCCGGTGCACCGTCGTATATATTCAACAGCCGCGACTCCGGTGCGAATGGTCGAATATCCCACGTTCTGACGCTGCTATCCATGGAATGTGAAACCAAATACTGCATGTCCTCTGATACATTGAGCGACGTGACAGCGTCGACATGGCCTGATAGCGTGTATATCACCCCTCGTTGCCGCAGATCCCACACTTTGATTTCGTGGTCAATACCTGCAGAGTAAACCTGGTTGCCAACTTCACCGAACGCGACTGCTAGGACCGGGAAATCTGTCTGCATATACTCCAACGCTAACTTTGTCCGCGGATCCCACAATCCTATCGTACCATCATCTGAACCAGAAACGAGAATCTCAGGACCACGGCGCACTTTATCTAGCGTGTTGACGATATCATCGTGGCCGACGTGCTTTCGGATGCGAACCCCACTCTCGACGTCCCATACGCCGAGTGTGGTGTCTGACGAGGCGGAGTACACCAGACGAGAGTCGCGCGAGAATGAAAGGTCGATAACCGCGCCTTTATGGCCCTTGATGACTCCAAAATTTTCGTTCGCGCCGTACGTGTTCCATAATACTTTTTCAAGAATTAGATAAGCGAATGACAAAGTATCGGTGTACACAGACTTACGGATAGAACGGTCTTGCGAGCCTGATGCTATTATTTGGCCTGAACTGTCGAATCTGCAAGCGTAAATCTCACCCTGTAAACTCAGTCAGCAATAATAACTCTTATCGTTGCTCGATAAATCGGATTTGCCTACCGAACTCCCTGACAATTGAACAATAGGAGCCTGTAAATTTGAACTTCGCTGGACCTATAGATCAACATATCGCATTAGTTCCAATAGACTATTTGATCTATTTGATATCCCCCCTTTCTCTTCGCGGGGTACGCCACCCCTCCTCTCCCTCCGAGACCAATCACAAGTTATACGTACAGTCTGGATCAGAGCACCAGATGATACAGATGTATTCACTACTGCAACTGAATTCGATGCTCGTGGCCGTTTCGCAGATGAAGTCGTGCCATCAGGTCTGTCTTTCCGTTTGTCAGACATTGTTACTGTGTAACGCTCCCTCCTTCTGTAGACGATTGGATTCAATAATGCTCGTCAGTAGGAATCTCCTAACGCGTCAATGCCGTGAAATTATTGTGAGAGTTACAGCTTGAGTTGACTCGAGATGCTGTTGATGGACAAGCTGCTAGATATTTTTTTGGCGGCGTGACTTGCATGTGGTGTTGCAACTTTCAACGTGCAGGTTCGCGCTCGCGTGTCAATATCCAACTAATAGCAATCCCCAACTTCACAGATAAGACGGAAGCGAAAAGTTACTAATTGAACGGGCCATTTTGAGAGATACGCCTACTGGATATATACTGAATCTACTAATTATATATCGAATTTATTGCAGTGAGGTGGTTGTAGAGGTCAGCAAAGCTACTATAGTCTAACGCCATACATCTCAACACTCAACCATGTCCCGGACACCAAGACAAATAGGCGAAGACGTTTGGAAAACTCGAATCGAAAAAGTCGTATGTAATGCTTGTGTTTACGCTCCAACTTTAGTGAATTATTTTTCTTTTGACAGCGACTAATCGATGACTTCGTTTAGAATGCCGAACTGGTAACGCTCACATATGGCTCTGTCGTCGCACAGCTATGTAAGGATTTCGGAAACGATTACAGTCAAGTGAACGAACAATTGGATAAAATGGGATATAATATTGGCATCAGACTGATCGAGGACTTTCTCGCGCGGGCGAATACAGACAGATGTCGGTCACTGAAGGAGACTGCGGAGGTCGTCTCCAAGGTACGCCATAATCTCAGGCACTTATCCTACCAGAAATTTCTCTCATTATTGTGACGTTCAGGTAGTTAATAAATTATAGGTTGGATTCAAAATATTCTTGAATATAACGCCGAGTGTGGGCAACTGGTCGCAGGATAACAAACAGTTCAACCTGATATTCGACGAGAACCCGTTGGCCGATTTTGTGGAGTTGCCGGATGATGGCAGGGCGGTGAATGAGTTGTGGTATTCAAATATACTTTGCGGAGTTCTGAGGGGAGCGTTGGAGATGGTATGATAACTCTGTCTCTACCTGAATCATAGAAAAAAAGCCAGTGCTAACACATTCCAACAGGTTCAAATGCAAGTCGAGACACAATTTGTGAGCGACGTTCTGCGGGGGCATGAGACGACAGAAATCCAGGTGACACTCATACGCATACTGGAAGATGAAATGCCAGTTGGCGATGAGTAGTGAATTTACGGAAGTTGATGACTGCGGGCAGAAGAGAGACGACGAGACAGGGAGAGAAGAGAAAAGGAGGTGGACGGGAACGCGGAGGAACGCATGGATCGGTCATATGCATGCTATGTATAGTACTCTTATGAATTCTACTATAGAAAATCATGGATGGATCATTGGATATGCAGCTGCCGATCGTATTCATTTCTGACTTTTACGCAACGGTTCTCATAGTAGCACTGAATACCAAAGCGAAGGTTAGACCTCTTGCGAAATGAAGTGTAGTTTGAAAGTTTGTGCTCTGTCCGCTTCGAACCGTGAGAGTTGAAGGCATTTCTGCGGTAAGCTACTTCTACAATTATTTACTTGAAAGAGGGCAACCCTGAGTCAGTAGGGAAGGTGCTACTACCTAAAGTTGCAGGAGAGTAACCATTATCGGCTACCGATCTCCATAAGATCTGTCATGGAAGCTGCAACTGTTTGGCGGGCACATATTCTGTTGAGAACATGATCGTGATGGCTCATTGATACCTCACCGCCTACCATTGAAGTCCACTTTAAATGCAATATTCTATAGGTCTTCATTTCTGGCTCAAACGGCGCAAGGTCTGGACGAGCAATCGCTCTGGCGGAAAATTGTGTAAGGCAACGACACTATACCCGGAGTAGCCTAGTGGTGCTAGCAAGGGCAAGTAACGGGCCGGTGCCGTTTGAACATGCTTTACAGACATGCTTTCCTTCCGCTCGACTCTCGTTTACGTTGATGTCTGCACGCTCTCGTTCCGTCTAGCAGGTGTCATGTCTTACCCGAGCTAAGGGGATGGCTTCATTATGATAGAGCATTGCATCATTTGACTGGAGTGCTGGCTGAGATTTGTGTTTTGAGAGCAGTGATCTATGAGGGGCAGGACTATCAAGATTCAGGACGGGCCTCGAAGCACATGTACTTAGGCATTAGCGTGCGTGCACAAGACTTTGCTGTAATCTGGCGTACATGACACGGAAGCATGGCACTGAAATGGTGCGAGACTGGCCCGGATTAGTAGCACCGAAATAATGTCAGGAGCTCGGGCGTCAGTTCAAGGCTTCGTTCTTTTCAAAGTGACGGGACACATGTCGAGCCGCTCTCCAAGTAAGTTCGGTCGATCTATAATATGTGACCTTCGAAGCACACAGTGACATTATCGGGAACATTGCCTGAATGAAGATGGGTATATTGTATATTACTTTGCTTTAATAGCAGGATGGTCTGCCATAAAAATGTGGCGCATTTAGCGCTTGTAGACAATTCATGTTCTCCACGCCGCAAACTGACCGATAGCAGGCTCGTTATTACTCATGAGAAAGCTGTAGTCATTCGAAGGATGTACTCCCAGATAAAGCTACGATCTAGTTTGTTTATTTTGCTGATACTGGCAGAGAGGGAGCAGCATCGTTAAACCTGAGTGAGGGGCAGTCGAGAGGTCGAACCTGCGAATCGGCGATACAACGCGCCGCTCACTCCGTCCCGACTGCTTCGTGAATTCCTCGAGAGGAGAGACGACGAAGGCGCCGACTGACTCACTCGATTGACTCTATTTATATAGCTAATTGGAGATGAAGCAAAAGGAATTCGGCATCTTACATAATATTGATTGGTTAAGTGGTCCTCTCGTGGCCAACAGATTCTTGTGTAACAGCTAGGAATATTTATCGGTGCTCGAGCCCCAGTTTCCTACGCTTAACGTTTCAAAGTTCGGAACTATGCCATTTAAGGCTAGTGCTATTCAGCAGTAACCTCAGTAGTCGTAGCTCTGGACTTCGACCTCGGCACTCGAGAACTTGCGTAATAACTTTCAAACTCCTCGATTGCTGACAGCTAGGTAACTGCTAGACGAAGAGCATCCAAAGATAAGTAAGCGCATTTGTGACAGGACCGGCGCAGCATGGCAATGGCACCATCTGTGAAGGGGGGAGGGAGTGGGCGATGGGGGAATAGCATAGTACTTGTAAACAACCTGGACTAACCGTAAACGGTATAAACTGCAAACGTTAAAACATTTTTGTAACACTATTGGGACCAAAACAAAATATTCCCGGATGCGGTACATAGTAGCAGTACGCGAGCAATTTCGCAGATGTGCAGTTCCTGATTTACGCCTCTATTTCTCAAAGCAATTAAAAATAATTTGTTTGGAACAAGTCAATTGTTCCCAAAGAATAATATGTGCTATTATTAAAGAGATCGAAGTGGTGTACGACTGGCTAATGAGGGAAGAAGACTGTGTGCGATTTCAGCCAGTCGCCTATCTGTATCTCGTTAGCGTAAATACCATCCCGTGCTGAAATACGCGCAGCCCAAAGGACAGTACTTGCGTGCATAGAGCGTAAGCGCGCCAGCTGGTAGAGAAATATGCCGCGCCACGGCTCTCAGGCGACGCCCGCCTCCCCGCCGCCCAAACTCAACACCATCGCTGCCACTTGTATCGCCAGCCGCCCCCATTTCTGCTCCCCTCAGCACGGTTGCGTCCAACAAGCAGGTTTTCGATCCGAAAAGATGAACCCGGACACGCCTCTGGCTGCACCGCCTGGTGCAGCGCCTGGCGCTCAGCAACTCCACCAGCAACAACAGCAACAACAGCAACAACAACAGCAGGTGTCCCAAAATCATCGATCAGAGCAGGATTTTCTGAATGCGTACATCTACGATTACCTCCTCAAGCATAACATGCATGCGTCTGCACGGGTTTTCGGGCAGGAGGCCGATGTGAAGGTGCATTCGGTCTCGAAGGGCGCGCCTATCGTCCAACCAGCCGTGGCGCGATTTATGGGCCCACAAGCGCGCCATGATGCTGATTCGTCGTCCGATCTCATGGGAGACGTTAAAACTGAGAAAGGTGCTATTAATGGCGAGTCGGCAGGTAGTGCCGCGGGCGCGTCTGGCGCGAACGCGACCAATAACACTGCCGGCGCCGGAGGGAATGGCAAAAACGGGGTGAATAACAGCAACGACAACAAGAATCCCGGTGCGAACAACAATAATAGCAATGGCCTGGATGAGCAGACGTCTGGTGCGAGTGGGAGCAACAACACTCTCTCCAAGTCGGTCGGGATCATCGACGCGCCGGAAGGATTTTTGTTCGAGTGGTGGCTTATTTTCTGGGATCTATTGTTCGCCAGATCAAACAAACCAGCGAGTATCCCGGCACAGCAATTTATCCATGCTCAGGTAAATATTTTATTTTATGCCTCGCTGATCGATTGCTAATGGCGGCTAGCGAATCCGACAAGAACAGGCTGCCAGAGCCGCACAACTTCAACAGCAGCACGCTGCCAGTGGCGCCGGTATCGGTCCCCAGGGCCAGATACTCAATCCTGCGATGGCTGGTTATCCGCAAGCGAATGTACGATTTCAAAACGGCATTGGTCACATTCCCGACGATATGGAGAAGCAACGACAACAGCAGATCGCGCGACAGGCTGCCATTAATCGCAGAGCTGGATTAACTCCGTAAGTTACACAACCTTGTGATCTATCGAACAGTTTTTTTAACGAGCTCAGTGCACAATTACAATCTATGAAGCAACAGCAAATGTTTGTCCAACAACAGCAACATATGCAGCAACAACAAGCTGCACAAGGGGCCCAGCATCCGCAACAAGCAGCGCAACACGGAGGGTCTCAAGATGGCGGTGTCGATGCGCGTGCCGCACACTCACCACCACCAGCACAGGCGTCGTCGCCGTCCAAACGTCAGCGTCTCTCACCCGACGGCGCGTACGCCCAAGTTGCTCAAGGACGGAACACTCCTGCTCAGTACGCCGCTGCCGCAGCAGCCGCGGCTCAGCAGCAGAACGCACAGGCCGCGCAACAGATGCTGCTTAACACAGGCATGAGCTCTGCACAGTTGAACCCGAATGCGTTCAATGCAGCCCAGATGATGCAGTTGAAGCAACAGCAGCAAGCTGCGCAACAGGCTGCTCAGCAGCAAGCTCATCAGCAGCATCCACAGCAACAGGCTGGTGGGCAGATCTCACAAGCTGCGCTTCAGGCACAGCAAATCCAACAATATTCAAATAATCTCATGAACAACCACCGCGCGCTTCTCAATATGAGCAAAGGGGGCCAAGGTGGCGTTCAGCCAGGTGGACAGCATATTCCAGGTGGATCGCCTATGATGACGCACACTTCGTCAGATCAAGGACATCAGGCTATGTATGTTACCGATGCGTATGGGCAGAACGCTGCTGCAGCAGCAGCAGCGGCGGCGGCAGCAGGTCAGATACGGGTACCTCCTGGTAGTCAACAGTCTGTTGGTGGAAACACGAACGCTCTCCAAGACTATCAGATGCAACTCATGCTTTTGGAACAGCAGAATAAACGTCGTCTCATGGTTGCACGCCAAGAGCAGCAGGATGCTGTCATCAAGCAGCCACCACCTGGCGCTCCTGGTGGTCCTCAACAGTCTGGTCAGCCCGGTGATCCTGTCGGCGCATTCTCGTCCATGTCGCCACAGCAGGGCCGTCCTGCGCCATCGCCTCAGCCCAACATGGACATGTCCAGGCGTGTAACGCCCAAGATCGCAAACCAAGTAATGCCGGGCTCTCCACTACCAGATGGACAGCACCCGGGTGCACAGGGCCAGGTCGGTTCTCGCAACGCGTCTCCAAATATGGTTGGCCAGTTCTCTACAGCGATGGACCAGTTCAATGTGCTGGTTGGTGGGCAATCGAATAATATGATGATGCGTGGTGTGCCTCCCGGGCACCCTGCCGCTGCTGGATTCAATGCCACGCATCTGCAGCAGTTGGCAGCTGAGCAAGGGGGAGCAAGGCAGCAAGGTATTGCTGGAAGACAGCAGCCGAATGGTAGCTTGATCTGGACCCAGCAACAGGTCGCTAATGGGCAGTTGATGCCAGGACAAGGCCCGCAGCAGGCTGCTGGAAATCAAGCACCAAACCAGTTGGGTGGGCCAGGGCAAGGTCCTCAGCAGCAGCAAATAATTGCCCAACAGCCAAATGCTCAATCCCGGCAACAACAACAACAACGAATGCCCCCGCCACAGGCACCTACCACGAATGCCCAGCGTGCGTCTTCATCTCCGTCAATGGCAAACACGCCAATCACAGCTCCGACGCCGCCGGCGAAGCTGCTTCCGAAATCGAAGAAGGAGCCACGCGAGCCAAAGAAACGAACGAAAAAGCAACAAGCTGCAGCAGCCGCTGCCGCCGCCGCAGCGGCGCAACAACCTGTTACCCCGTCGGCTACTCCAGGACAGACTTCCGAACCACCTACCCCTACCACACCGATCACTCCTCAGCACCCAAATTCATTTTCGAACGGAAATGCCCCAGGCGGAAATTCAAGCGCGGGTGGGGCGAGTTCACTGTTACTGAAGGCCACCTCGTTTGCCGCATCGCAGAATGCTGCAAACAGTGGCAACGCGAGCAATACTGGCAATGCGGCTTCCACCCA
Source organism: Lipomyces lipofer (assembly GCA_003705915.2). Taxonomy (NCBI): domain Eukaryota; kingdom Fungi; phylum Ascomycota; class Lipomycetes; order Lipomycetales; family Lipomycetaceae; genus Lipomyces; species Lipomyces lipofer. The sequence continues at coordinate 163,515 of PPJX02000010.1, read as the reverse complement.
AGTGGGGGGTTCAACAGCCGTTACATCTGCCGCCTCTACCATGTCGCAGCCTCCACAGCAACCAGATGTGCCGCCTTCATTCCTGGACGCGGATGCGCCCTCATTCCTTACAGAGTTTGGTGCTGGCGCCGAGGGAGATATTGGTGATCTGGAGTTCGATATCAATACGTTCTTGAACACGGATGATGCTACAGCTGGTGGCCTAAATTTCGATCCTACGAGCGCGTTTGCGTGGAACGAGAGCGTTGAGGCGACTGGAGATGTTTGAGACTTTGCGATTGAGGCTTCAAAGTTCTAAAGAAAATAGAAGTATGATATTATAAGTGAAGTGAAAAAGTTGTTAGATTTTGCTGGAAATGTGCGTTAGTGTTCTATTACTTGTGTACTAGGTTTTTTGTGATATTGTATTCTTCTTCACCGTCGTGTCATTGTCGAAGTATATTATTAGTGTATAATACTGTTCGGGTGTTTTTGGTGTTGGGACTCATTGATATCGTGGTAGTTTATTGTCGTCCTCAATTTGTTTTTGTGGCTGTAATTGTGTATATGTGTGTGCGACTATATGGTAAAGAGTGTGGATTATCACGGAGATTGAATTTGTTTTGAATATGAAGTCGGTTTGGTATGTGTTAATGTATATGTGTGATTATGTAAAGTGTAATATTTTAGTAACCCGGTGTGTCAGTAGTACGTAATACATGTTATACTTTTAGTCGTATACGATCAAACGAGAATAATCTCTCATTATTCTGCGTTCTAATGCACACATGTGCTCTATACCACAACGCACATCACACCTCCACCACCTGCACAGCATCGTACTTCTTGCCCTCCACGGCCCCTAGTCCCTCACCAGCCTGCAATAGAAAAGTCAGTAAGTAATATATGCAAAATCACCCAGAGCAGTGAACATACGTAGCTAACCACCGGCGGCACCTCAACGCCCAATACGTCCTCACCGACTGTCGCACCTGCAGCAACCACCCACCTCTTGCCCTGCTTCAGTAAATCCGCTCGCGAGGTATCAGCGTCGTCCTCTCCAACCGTACCAGCCTTGTTCTTCAGCGGCGAGAATTCTTCCTCGCGTCGAACCTCGAGGTTTGCAAACTGCGACATCTCCAGCTGCGGGAAGCAGTCAAAGATGAACTGCTCGAGCTTGATCCCGTTAGGTATCGCCGGTGCAACCGAATCACCTGTAGTGAGGTCCACGCAGGGAATTTTCTTCTTTGCGACATGATAAGGCAGGTAGTTCTCCGGCCAAGTCGGGATGGCGTTCAGGTATTCGACCGAGTAGTAATGATTGACGATATTCGCGGTCCTGAATGCCAGTTCCACTTTTCCGCTCTCCGAGTCAACCACCGTCCTCTGCGCCATTTCCTCAGAAATTTCAGAGTATTCAATCACAGCCGGCCGGCCGTCCTTGGCGACAATCAGACCGACGTTTTCCTTCGGACCTCGCTTGGGGACTGACTTGGTCGCGACGGAAACGTCGCGGGAAGCCGCGAATCCGAGGAATACGGGATCAGCCATGCGCACGAGACAATTGTCGACGCAGTATGCGTGCACATGCTTAATGCCCCTCTTTGCGAAATCGGCAAGGACGTCCTCCTGCACCAGGGCTCGGTAGATTCCACCGTTTCCGTCGGGAGCAAGCGCGACTTTATCCTGCGCCTCGAGGAGAATTTTGCCCTCGTAGTCAATGCACGGCAAAACACCCTGCTCAAAGAACTTGATGTTCGCGGAATCAAGTCCAAAGTAATCGTGTTCCTTGAAAAATGCCTCAGTTGGTGTCCGAGTCGGCCCAGATGTCATGATGTACCACGGCACCACAACCTCGGTCTTCCCCGTCTGAGTCGCAACGAGCTTCTGCAGAGACAAAATACGGTCGGCTTGTAGCCCGAAGAGGGACTTGTGCGACGGGAGGCCAATGTCGAAGCAGCCCTTGGGAGCGGCTGACCCGAGGCGTGTACCTTGTCCGCCTGCAAGGAGGACGACTGCAACACTATTTTGAGCGATAAGGGAGGTGCCGTGGGAGGTCCATTCGGCAATTTGAGATTCCGATGCAGTGAGTATGGAGGCGGTAGCAGAGACAGGGAGCGGTGAGATGTCCGAGGGTCTGCTAGTGGTGGTATTATTGAGGGACGTGGAGGAAGAGGAGGATAGAACAATCTCGGCGATGCGAGCGATTCGCTCGGGGTCAATCGACCCGAGCTGCGCTAGGAACGACGACTTCGAGGATTCCGACAGAGAATCAAAAAAACTGAAGACATGAGACTGACCGGCAGCCTCGTAGATAGCTTTCAGGTTCTCGATAGACATATTTGACGCTGAAATGTAACGTACCAGGAAGGTTGTAAACACTTGCTGAATGGAAGGCTAGTCAATAAAGAAGAACAAACCCAACAAATGGACTAAACCATTCAATGGAAACATTTATGAATGCTGGCATACATACCTTATATGTATGAGAAGCAGAAGTGACAGAGAAATGGAGGACTCGGATCAAACACTGTTGTGCTGAAAATAGACTTGAACGCGTCTGTGCTCCAGCCGCACACCCAGCTTTAGTCGGCACGGGTACTATCGGATGACACTGACTGTCACCGGAAAGAAAATTGAGATTTGGGACTGCGACCCAGTACGGTTTCCATACAAAATTTGTTTTGCTTCGATAAATCTCATATCTCGCGACACTTTACGTGTCAATATCTTTCACACATTTCCTTTGTTTTGTATTCGTAGCCCACCGTTCCTGTATATTAGTCGAAAAAAATTCTTAACTCAATGCAATAAAAGAACCTACACAATCACTGGATCGCAACTTCTAGTTGGATACAAGGACATCAATATCGAAGTAACGTCCAGTTAACAATCTTACGATTTTGCCATTGATTACAAATTTAAACAAGACTGAATTCGGACTATTTTGAAGAGGTACTCCGGGTCTGAAAAGCAGCATCTATAAACTATCAAATCGTGCGGCTCCGCAATCCCTAACCCGCAAACCGCAAGGGGCAGCCTAGAATGCTATGCATAATTTGGTGGACTACTACATACGACACGTCCGAGGACTGCCTTTTGGAGTCCAATTAGGTGGTGCACTGAAATGAGGAGGGCCATACGTAATACCAACCAGAATGAGCGGTCGCACCTAGCTGGGTACGCTTAAGTGCCCAATCCGATTGATTCATGCATCTTACAAGTAGAGAACTAAACTCCGTGCGGGCAAGACCTCATGAGCAACAGCATGTCTAAGGGGGGTTGTATTTTACGGTATATCAAGGAATTCTCTTGCTAACGGTGGCTGCATTTAAATGAGAAGCCATGAAGCGTCTAACGGCGCGTATATCGCTTGTATGCCTGGGATATCTGATCAAGGTCTAGATCAAGTTTTGAAATGCGGCATTTGAAAGTATCCGAAGATCTCTCCGCACGATCTTTAACCCGCATTTCAGTGCACCACATATCCAATGAGCGAGACTCTTGACGCGTAAAGTCCCGGTAGCGCTGTACAAACTGTTAGTACATCGCTCGACACATTGGCTTCTAGACTGGCAGTCTCAGGACGTTCGGACATTTCAATACTACAACCCTACTTAGCATATGAACTAGAAACCAAATAGTTCTGTGTCTAAATTTTGGAAGTCTCTTTCGCAAACTATTTTCGAGAAGTTGGAAACCCATATTTTAAATAACAGAAGAAAAAGCATCAAAACCATACCTAAATAAGAACAACTCAATATTTCTAGACATCAATCCCTCGATTAAATTTATAAATATTCCCTTTCTTCTCCCTTCTGGTCCCCGATTCTAATTTTTCTCACACCAATGCCTGCCTGTATTGATTGTACTCCTCCACGGCATGGCCAATCTTATTGTACAAGAACTGCCTGGCCGATTCATCAGCGGTCGGAATGAAAGGACCCTGAACTCCGCCCCACAAAATCAACGCTATTCCTCCCTTTTCCATCGACACTGTCTGCAGTTGTTCAAACTGCACATCCCATTGAGTGGTGAGTCGGCGCGTATGCATGAGCAGAATCCTCGTGTACGTCACGATCACGACGAGCTCCTCCCCTGGCAGCGACATGTGCGCCACGTACTCCTCGTCGAAATAATCGCCTTCATTCAACTGTTTAAGCCACACCTGACCAATAGCTTCGCGCTGTGAGTACGGCTTCACGATCTTATCCCGTCCGATGAAGCGAGGCAGTCGTACCCGATCGATGCCATCCGCGTCAAAAACAGTAGTAGTGTTCCGGATACCTTCGCTGACGTTGCTCGCCAAATCAAACAGACCGATCGCCGTCTTCGTAGGCAGCCCCACAAGACCCTTTCCGAGACCCTTGAAGAAACCTACTGCGCCATCCTCCGACGCACCACGCATGGGTGCTAATGCCATTCCAGAAATTCCGCTTGTAAGACCTTCGACGAAAGAGTTTGCACCTGCAGTGACACCGTACAGTGCATGCCTCGGACGATTCCGACTGCGACTGATTCGTCGTCTGTCTTGGAATTGCTTATCCAGTGTCGCCACAGCTAGACCTTTGGAGATGCTGCCGGTGACTTTCGCGATACTATCCGACACTCCAAAGACAGACTTCTTCAGGAAACTGATGCCACCTTTTGCTAAGCCAATGCCGAGTTCCTGAGGTCTGTCATTCATGATGAAACCTTGGTACGGCTCGTAGAAGATATCCATAACGCCTGAACTCAGATTGTTGAACAGACCGACAGGATTACCCAGGAAGTCAGCAGACCCCAGAATCTTATGAACTTGGAAGAAGAATTGCTGTCCATAATGAGTCGCCATGAGTTGTGTGAGAATCGGCAAGGACACTCTCGCATTCTCCAAGAGAAGCGCATTCAGCTGAACTGGCGCGTCATTGATGTTTCCAATAGCCATTGTCAAAATGTTCAAGAAAAACATCAATGCGTTTTGTGACGACGTCTTGTCTTCGACATTCACGCGCTCAGTACGCACGAAGGACAAGTCCATCTGAGCAGGTTGAATATGAAGTACTTCGAAGTAAACGTCTCTTCCAGCAGCCGTTCTAGCTGGCTCAGGAATCTCAAGAGACTCATCACAAAGTTTGTCTTCGACCGCATTCGTCCAACTAGCTCCAGGGACCTTCGAGAAATCCAGCAATGCAAACAAAAAGTCCTCGTCGATCTCAAGTGTCATCTGCTGCAAGAGGATAGTCGCATACTTCACATAAAGGACACCGTGAGACTCGTCTTTGACGCGTGACACAGACGCCGAAAGCGTAGGATGACTCTCCATCTCCTTGGCAGTCTGTGGAAGAACACTCGGATATAGAACAATAGGATAAATTCCTCCAAACAACTGGTTGTCGATCTGAATCCACTTGAGTTTCGTACTCATGGTCTGATATATAGCCGACTCATTATATTTAAACTCGAATCCTCGGAAAGTGATGTAGCAGAGCTCTTGCATTCGCGTGTTGATCAACGAGATACCTATTCCCTCTAACTGGATCACAGCTCGGAAGGTGATATCGCCATCATCTTCAACGACTTCGAATCCTCCGGTACTGCTGTTGGCGCTCGCGCCGGAGAAGCTTCCTTGCGACGCGTTGTACTTTGGTTTGTACAAACTTCGGCTTTGGTCGTAGTCAGAGAGCACCAACGTCTGGATAGGACCATCCGCAACAACATTTATATCAATCGTCGCCGCATTGCCGCCGTCTAAAGGTGGAATCTTCATTGGCACTAAGTTTCCAATTTCCGCTAGAGGCACATGACGCTCGGCTCCATGCGCGCAAATGACCAACTCCTTCTGTGGTGCAGCAGGGTAATCCCACGCGTAAGGCATAACACTCTTCTTTGGTAATCGGTAAACGATTGGTCTGAACCTCTTGCTGTTGTTAAGATAGGCCATATTGTCGTCATCGTCATAGGTAATGTATGGATTCTAAAATCGAATGTTAAACTAGTCACGGAGTGCGCGCTGCAGAAACTGAAACTCACCGATTGATAAAATGTAAACTCGGTACTACTAAAATTTCGGATTGAGTATGGCCAATTACTCTTTTCCATCTCAATGTGCAAAAATATGGTAGCCTGTTCAATTAAAATCTCGATTTTCAGCAACTTCTGTCCAGTTCCGGGTTTGACGACCTTCACGTGAGTCCTTCCAAGATCAGAAATATTGAACGGTGCAGACCTATCAAAGTTAGCGCCGGACGATATACTCAAACGTCTTTTGACATACCATGGAGCTCCGGTGACTGGGAAACTTAGTGAAAGTTGCTTCTCTGGCACTTGTCGCAGGAAGTGCAGCGGGAAGACTTCACCGGCCCTGATTGTCATCACTAGCGACGATCCAGGTTCTCGAATATTCAGATCTTCTGAAAGCACGTTTTTCAACACGAATCTCGGTGATATAGTCACAATCTTGGTCATTTTATACTACATGCAGGGTTAGATATGCCAAATTAAATAAATCATAATTCGAATTGCGACTTACTTTTCCTTGACCTTCTGAGACATGAAGCCCAACGTGAATCTCGGAGCGCTTATCGCTAGACGTAATCACCGCGTCGGTGTCGCCTCCAATCGCCTCAAAACTATGCGGACTACTCCATACTGAATTTCCGACCTTGAGAACAGCTCGATTCGATCGCTCATCAGAACTATAGGAGAACAACTTCGGCACCGCCTTCTTCTTCGATCCTGTCGCGATACGTTAGATTGGATCACTCAAGACGGTAGCATATGTCCACAATACCATCCTCGTCATCCACCGACATAAATTTGGACGATGCAATGATTGCCTTAGACTTGATCTGTACATCCATCCCCGTTTTATTCAAAATGATGTAGGGACTGTAGATCGCAACGCGGAATGCGCCACCACTATCTGGAATCGTGCTATTAAGACAGTAAGTGAACCAGTTCTCAGAAACAAATTCAAAAGCAAAACCGCATACAAATAATGTAAGTACAGCTGGAGCTTTTGTCCATCACTGTGACTGGTGCCGAATGAGCTCTCACGCTGAAACTCATCTTTCATATGCGAATTGATAACTGCGAAGTCAGTACGCTCGAATCCACTGTCGCGCATGTGCACGCTCAGCATAAGCAGATGCGACAACTTCACGACGTGAATAGGACTGAGAAGTCCCTTGCGTAAGAAATTCGACCACTCCTTTCTAGTGTTTTTGTCATAAATCATATAGTTGAAGTCGTAAGGCAACAAATTTTCAACTTCAATCGGAGCCGAAATTCTGATTCTCATATGCGGATACAGTCTAGAGAGAGGCTCCGATTTATCGAATAATGCGCAGATTTGGAAGTAGAATGACGTCGGCTCATCCTCGTTCGGCCGCTCGCTATTGCAAGTGATATATGGCGTGTACTTCTGGAGAAGGTTGCGCCAGAACAAAGTCTCATCACACCATTCAAATCCTAAGCCAGCTAGAAAAATGTAAGTAAACGACTTCACGCTTCACCGCATGATCTCCTACCTCCCGGTCGAATCTTCAACGACTGATCAAATAGTAGATCTATCGGTACGGCTTGACTCTCGCCAGGTACTACATTCTGAGTTAGTCGGGCTCTTAGCACAAGAGTAGGAGAACCACCCCACCTATACTCATAATTTTCGGATCAGAAACCGTGGGATCGCCGACCATCACGTCCAGAGGAATCTGGGTGTTATTCTCTACGAGAAGTGCGGATCTGAAGGTTATATGCTTGACTTTATCATCACGAAGCTTCACTTCGCACACCAATCTATGAGCCACTTTCATAGTCCTTGGTTGCAAAACATATAACGCCTCTCCTTCTTTATTAGCTTGGATTCGCGTGACAGCATCAAAATTGGTATCCTTCAGGCGCACGCCTACAGTGCCATGTTGAGATTCATCACTCAGATTCTATAATTGGTCAATACTGCCGTGATCCGCTTTAGTACCATAAGTGGACTCACCTCTCTAAGCTTTCGCCAATCGTCAAATCGCCATGGAACCTCTTCACCATTCGGGATTTCTTTCGCCATGGCAAACTCTGAATTGTCGACATTGTCCGCCCAAACTTGTAAAGTATAACCAGTCTGATTCTTGATTCGATATGGAGCATTCGCTCCGGGAGGACGTGATAGAAGATCACTGTCTCCGGACATCATTTCGACTGCATTCGACAACACTGCAATAGTTTGCGACGTAACCGTCAACTCCAGCGACTTTCGCGAATTGAAGTTGATCGAGAAGTTCTCTGGCTGAACAGTCCGAGTCATGTGAAATCCAAGCTGCCACGGCTCAATGAGCGGTTCCCAGGCCGACTTTGAATAGTTGTAGACATTAATGAACGTTTCGATGCTGGTATCTGCATCCATCTCCGTAGACCAATTTCGCAGATGAACAGGGAACTGCTTTACGCACATGTCGAGCAAGGGCAGTTCATGAACGCCGCCTATGAGAACCAGTCGTAAGCCATCAAAATCAGCTGTCAGTTCTTCGCTCTTCAGGAGAGTAGAGTATGACGCTGGCGTAGAAGCAGAGGAAATGCTGTTCGGAGTTTCAGGACGCGTCTCCTTCGATGCTACCAATGTTCTGCTGGAATTCGAAGTCGATTTCTGCATCCGCTTAGAAAGCTGCTTCAACCGTTTATTCGCCGAGAATCGAGAGTATGGCCTCTTCTGCACTGGCTTCGCTTGCTCAGGCGAAAGTTCAGCTGCCTTGTTCACGATATAGAGAGCCAACAAGATATCACGAAGGGACAACCGAAGGACTAGCGCGTCGACACCGATATTGATACTAGTCTTGTGCTGCAGACCACCTGCACGATTATCGATAGAAAGAATCAAGTTGAAGTCGTCCAAGACTCTGAGCCTGTTCTCTTCGAACAGGTCCATTCGGCAGAGATACATTCCAACTTGACGCAGCGAGAGAGTGAACACATTTTGCTGTGCCATCATTATCTCTTTGATTCGCAAAACGATGGCTTCCGAATTTGCGATCAGCGGATTCGCAATTAAGATCACTGACGCATCAACGATATTGATCCTAAATGCCACGGTCATCGACGGGGCATCTTCCTGATCAAACGACACCGCACCGAGTTGAGATACGGCGACCTCATTGGAATGCCGCTCCTGAGTTTCACCCCTGCGGTCGAGAAGCGTTGAATCAGAATCGCTCATATCTTCCAGATCACGCAATCGCAATTCTTCATCATCTGGTTGCAGCAGATCCAGGAAGTATGACTTCAGAGCGAATAGATAATCGATGGCAAATATAAACCTTGGACTATCAATTGAGAGGATCGCGGTGACATCCTGCTTTCCATCATCCGTCTTTACGGTGGATATGCTCGCCATAAACTGATAACCATCATGCTGGATAGGAGGAACAATTTCACGGAACTTGTTCTTTTGGCGTTGTCGACTGTCAAGAATAGTGAATGACTTGACATGGAATTCCGATTCGATCGAGTCATCCGATTTCATCCGCATCTTGATATCTGTCCCATTTAGAGCAAACTTGGACAGGCTAGCTGGCGCCGAGGTAACCCTCTCGGAGTCTGTATCATTGAACAATTCTAATGCCAGCGTGTGCAGTCTGAAGACAAAATCCATCTTGGTGAAGAGCTCATCGGCCCTCGCTGCTCTCTGCTTGTCCTTGGATCGGTCAGTGACCATCTTACTTCCAGGTGTATTTAATTTGGAATGATGGCGCTTTGTCTGTACGTCCACATCCTTAATCTGAGGATTGGCTGCCTTTCTTAGGTTCATCGCGGCTTCATCGTCCTGAGGCGGGGGCGTTTGGAAGGTTGAGGATAGAGACTTCAGGAGACCGATGATGAAGATATACTGCGACTCCGTGAGATTCAGGTTGACATCTGACATGGAGCCTACAATCTCCAATGCTGGTCTATCCACACCCGGCGCATGCTCGACATAAACCATCTTAAAGGTGATGTCCAAATTCTCGATCATCTGCAGTTCCTGGGCCACGTCATCCGGGAAATGAAATACCGACGTAATCCTCGTTTGTCTGATACCCGCATTGATTTTGTTGACAGTTGACTGTCGGCCCTCCTGGCTGTCTATTGTGCTAAACGTATTCTGGATATACATCTCACCAAGATGAACTGTAACCACATCCGGTCTCACAACTTCATCCTCTGGATTATCAAACGGACAGTCTCGCGAAAACAAGAGAATAGGAGTCCGAACAATAACATCGAAGTGAATTTTATCTGGATCCTTCATCTGCGACGCTTGATTCACAGCTGCCTGCCTTGCCGAATCGTACAATGTCTTCATCTCCGCAAATTTTGCCAAAAACTGGAAGATTCGTCTGAACGACTCTTCGATGAAGTTAATCTTAATGGAACCCGACCTGAAGTATATAGATGAACTATAACCAGGATATGCGGTAGATAGTGAGGCCTGGTCGAAGGTCTCATATCTGAAATCTGCTAATTCATCGCCTTGAATTGACACCAACTGATGTAAGGCCGGATCTTCCGCAAATTCGTCGTTGAGATGATCTTGAAGCGTGAAATTTCCGAGGCGCGCACCGACACGCATAGTCTTGCCCATGGTGAAGATTCCCACATCTGCCTGGTCGAATCGCAGAGTTGAAAGTCTGACACCGTCGTCATTCAGCACAAGCAAGATACTAGAGAGGTTCAACTTGAGCTTCATCTTCTCCGGCCCATATCCTGTAGTCTGTACAGACGCTATCTCGGTTTCGCTGTCGCTTTCGTCGGTCAGCTCAATTAAACGATCCTCATCGAGTTCGCCGTCGTTCTGCGGAGATGAGAACATGGTCGTCATGAAGTCGAGAAGAGTAAGTATCGACTTCCGAGTGATAACGAAGTTCAATGTCGAAATTGATACCTCGATATTCTGATCGATGCCCTCAAACACAGTCAAGTACTCCGGCGAATCCTTAGAGACTTTCGAATACTTGATGTGGAATAGATTCGTGTCTCTCTCTTTAGTGATTTCCGTCGACCCAACTTCGTCTGGTCTACTATCATAGTAGGAATCGGACGAAATAAGTTTGCTGAACTCTGGTTTAGGGTTCTCCTCGATTCGATCCTCCACGCTCAGCTTGCTGAGAATGACCTCTGCCTGCATGTCATACGCACGATTGTAGAACGTTAACTCAAAATGTTCCAAGATGACATCGACTAGCAGATGTTTCTTCGTGAACTCGCTGTTCATATCGCGTCCCACGCTGCCAGCAGCTGGACCACCTCGATACAGCGACCCCTGAACCCTATCGACCGTGAAATTAAACTCGAATGTACGCTGCTCATAACTCGCATCCGCACCGCTTACAACCTTGCCCTTGTTTCTGTCACTGGGACTGGACCCATGTGAATGACTCTCCTCAGCCTCGACGAACGTATCGTCGTCGTCGTCATCATCTTCGTCGTCATGGATGAATTCTTCGATGTCAACGACCCTATCGACTTCCGACTGCGATGAGAAGTTGAATCTCGGTGGTCTTGTCTGTTGTGACGGATTTCCACCCCCGCTCTTGAACTTCGAGTCCTCGTATCCCATATCTAGTTCCTCAATGCGACTGTCGACTTCGAGATCGCTGAACGACAAGTCTGGTATGCTCGAATTGATAAGCTGCATGAGAATCTTGTACTTGACGTCCGAGAGCGAGACATGTAACACCGGAAGATGTCCGGAAATTCTGAACTTTGTGAGGTTTGACGCCTTGGCGAGGATGGAGATCTCAACAAGCAGGCTCATGTTAATCTTGTCGACAATATGGAAATGCTTCGTTGCAGTTGAAGTGCTGTAAAGCTGGTCTATCATCTCCTCGACATTTGGTCCGACCAGTACCTGCATAACGTCAGTAATCATAAAATATTTATATAAACACACTGTCATTGAATTGCCCACCTGCGTCGACTCTAGATTGAGTTGGAACTTGTCGTACATGAGCGATTTCAGCGTTTCGTAATCAGCATCCTGGTACTGGCTTGATTGCTTGCTCTGCACCTCGCGAATGGTCGACTTGTCAACTAGGTTCGACACCACGCTTATGTGACCGGCGTCCAGGACAAGGCACGACGACTTCTCCTCTATCACGCTCGATGGCAAAATGATCAGGGGCGCCTGCAGATCTAACTTCGCGTTCAGCGTTTTATGCTCTTGTAGTGCATACTCCAAACCAGCTCTGGTCTGACTCGTGATGCCCTCCACAGTGGCTCCCGCGGCATACAGCAGTGCACCGAAACTCTCCATATGTGTTTTTGGCGGCTTGAAAAACCGCGCGATCTCCTCGATAAAAGTCTTGTTGTAGTAAATTTCCATGCTTCCCATCTTCATTGTGACACTTGAGTCGGCTGATTCGTCCAGCGGGTTCTTCTCGAAGCTAAGGAAGAACACAGGGTCGGCGGTTGGCCTGACTTCGTCGTCAACAGATTCGATATCAAGTAGATGTGGGTGCTCAATGCCGGGCCTGACAGTCTTGACACGGACAATATCGGGGTACAGCGAGCCCTTGGTGGTTCCGTCGTGGACTTTGAGTTCCTTCAGGGAGAGGTCAACGAGGAACGAGTCTGGGCGCTGGAGGAAGTTCATCGTGAACGTGTCGAAGACCAGCTTGAGGATCTCGGAAGAAATGCCGTGGGGGTCACGTTTGAGTGCGAAACTGCCCATGCTGAGAGAGACATTGAGTTGCAGCTTTACTGCGTCACGCGGCAACTCAAGTACCTCTGCAGCTGGTTTCTGCTCCTCGTCCCACTCGATGGCGTCGTAGAGCTCCTTTCGCTGCTGATCCGTCATGACGGCGGACTCCTGTGTCGGCTGCTCTTTGGTAGGCGTCGACGAGCCACTGTTGTCGGCAGGCGCCGCACCCCACGCCCAGTCCCACCACCCGCGTTTTGGCTGCGCGGACTCTGTCGTCTGCTTGGCGGCGGCCAGCTGCTTCGGCTTTCGGCGCTCCTTCCTGAGCTGGCTATTGGCGAGAGACCTGTAGAACCGAATATCCTCAAAAGATAACTTCCACTCGAGCTTTTTGAGCTCGTCCGCCATGGCAGGCGTCAGCGCATTTGCCGAGTCCGCCACGGTCTTGGCCTTGTACAGTTCGATGTACCGCTTCCTGTCGTCCCTGCGTTCTCTGAAATAATCCCACGACCACTGCCGCCGTTTCTCGTGGATTTCGCGCAAAATGACATTTCCCGCGAACCGGAACCATTGCTGCGGGTCCTTCTCTATCGCGACCTTGGGACGGAGGTTCTTGAACTGCTCGGTGCGCATGTAAAAGTGAAATAGATCGACCATCATCAGTGCGTCGCGATACTGGTCCTCGTCGAGTATGAAGCCGATTTCGTCAAAAAACAGCTCGGCCTTGGAGTTGGCGATCGAGGAGACGGAGCCTTTGTGTATCGTGACGCGGCCCTGGCCGGACACGGGCTTGAGCACATATTGGTGATGCGGCGCGCCAGATGAGGGAGAAGTCTTGGAGTGCGGGATCAGTGAGGCGAAGGCCGTGAGGATGTCAGCGTAGCTGGTGTTCTCGCTCAGAAGGTCAGAGTCGGTGTTCCAGTACACGGCGAGGTTCTCAAGCATGGACAGCTTGTGTGTAGTGAGAACATTGTCTTGAATGAAAATCGGCTTCCACGTCTGGTCGGCTGACACGGCGGAAAATTCGGCGAGCGTCATTCCGAGCGCAAATGGATGACCAGGGGCGGAGATCGTGTCTTCGTATCTGAAGTGGATGTTCTTGACTGTGATCTGCAGGTTGTCGATTATCTGTAACTGTCAGCATTCGTCCATGAACACACCGAATTATTGGCTACCTTTGTCACAAGCCACTCGGTGAAGCTCTGGTTCTGTTTCTGCTCCTCGGGCGTCATTGCGACCGGCTGGGCCTGCATCAGCAGCTCCACGTCCTCAAGGCGCTCGAGCTTGAGCAACTGCTTCCGGCGCTCCTCCTCGGCCTCGTCGTATTCCTGGTTGGCTTTTGGAACCGCGAGCACGTACACATTCTCGATGAAGATCTTGACTGGCTTATTTTTCAGGTTCGACCAGGGGATCTGAAGTGTTAGCTCGCCGAGATGGCCCTCGACCACGTCGATAGGGAGTCTAAACTTGTCCAGGGCCTTGCACTCGTTAGGACATCAATACGAAAGAATATTTGGGATATAACGTTGCCACACCTCTCGCTTTAGCTCCAGCTTTCTGAGCTTGACGTCTCCACTCCATATTCCGATATTAAGTTGCTTGGGATCGAAATTCTTGACCTAAAGCGGAATCGTCATTAATATCGCCACATTCTACAAGTCGCTCGGTCCAGGTACATACGTAGGCACCCTACATGTAAGAAAACAATGTTAGAAATTGCACCCAGCAAGAATCGAAATCCACGACCAGCGATCGCCTACGGGAACGTACCAGGAACCGGTTCAAAAGCGAGGCAACTAGTCCTTCCAGCATCTTTGCCGGGAAATTCAGAGACTATACTTTGTAATAGCAACTTCAGCATGAAAACGCCGAACAAAATTCTTGACTCGTTAAATGAGATAGTGAACAAATAATGAATGAATCAAATAATGAATATGTTGCTATCATATTGTCGATCAGGCCGTGCCGCCGTTGCGGAAGCGTTAAGCGCCACAGCTCATCCACAGCTCCTTCGTCATTCGCGTGTTAGTCTCGATATTTATCTGTGGCGGTGCACTGAAGCTTTTATTCGAGCCCTAATCTAACTGTATCCTTCAGCTTCCCAATGCACTCCCCGCCGAGACTGCAACGAGCCAGCAGATGCAGCGGCTTCGTCCCCTGCATATTCTATACTAGACAAGATTTTTCACAAAACCTCTAAACTATGCAGTACGCACCACCTCACTTGTCAGATAATATAGGATTTACTCTTCGGGGGCAGAATGCTTTAAAGCTCGTGAGGATAAAATATCGCTTTCTGACCTTGGCATCCAGCGTGCCCACGAAGCCGCGATTTTATTCTCCGAAGCCAAACATTACGAAACAGCGTATTCGCAGAACATAGACTAATTCCGATGGGCGTTAAGCCGAACTAGAATAGCTCCATATGTGACAATTTGTGCAAAAGAAACGAGCACAATGCCCAGTTAAATGCTATAATTGCCGATAGTGCAATATGTCGGCACAATGAACCGCGTCGACCAGCACTGAGGACGCGTTGCCAACGCGTCAAGGCTCTCGCTTATCACAGCCGTTTCGGTTCTCGGAACATTGTTAACAAAACGCGCGCTCTCGTCAGCTTGCCGGGCATCACCGGTATATCCCGAATGGCACAGGCACGGACGATCGCTTACCCCGGAGGTTTACCACTAGGGATCGCACAAAATGCCTAAACTAAGGACCCATGTTGCGTTCAGACGGAGCTCTCTATGCGTTGCATCGTAAACGCAACAGATTCCAGTAAACAGAGCATTCAGCAATAATAGGTATCCCCGTCTCAATTGAAGAGACCAGGAACTATCGGCTGAGAGATAAATAGATACTATTAGGTGGGAAATACAACACGTGAGAAATACAACAATCGCACACACGCACACCTCTCATAACGAAACTAAATGCAGACGTGTATAAGAAGCAAAAGAAACACAAAACAAAGTATGACAACACGCGTAAGAACATCAAAACACTAACTGGAAAAATTTATATACAAGCAGAGCAAACGAAAAGGCACGACAAAGCAAAGACAAAAAAAGGTAACTAAAATTACCGACAAGCAAAAATATAAAGATAATAAAAGATGCACAAATATTATCCAGATTCACCGTATTTTACATTACACGTACAAAACATTACAACGATAAGGAAAAAAAACATCAACTCTGCTCCGCTCACTTGGCAGACTTCTTCTGCTTACGCGGCGTCGATCCCATCGCGTACCCGTACTTTGGCTTCTTCTCGGCCGGCTTCAATATCTGCGCGGGGTTAGAATATAGAACATATCGCACATCCATTCGAAACTGCACCCACCTGGAAAGAACACAGTAAACTCTCGTCCACACTCATCATCGCTCCGGCATTATCAAACTCGCCGCAGTAGTTGGGCGCCGAGAACAGCGTCACGAGCTGGCGTTTCGAAAAGAACTCGTACCCGTCCTCCACGACCTGGTGCGCCCGACAGATGAGGTCCATGTCGTGCTTCTGCAAGAACCGCGACACCACGTCTGGCCCGAAGGTGAACGACACCCCGCGGTCGTTTTCGCTCCATCCGGTAATGTCCTTGTCTGGATCCGACCACAGGAGGTCACACAGTAGCCCAGAGTCTGGGATGTCCGTAGGCCGCATCACCCGTCGGATCTGCTCCATGTTGTTAAGGTCAGGAGACAGACCGCCGTGCATCGTGAAAATCTTCTCGTCGATAATGGCCGCAATAGGCAAGCAGTTGAAGCAGTCCGTGAACGTTTTCCACAGCTTAATGTTGTATCGTCGCTTGCACTCGTCGTAAAAGCCGTAAATGCGGTTGATTGATGCACACTCGTGGTTGCCGCGTAGAATGAAGAAGTTTTCCGGATATTTTATTTTGTACGCCAGCAGCAGACAGATCGTCTCTAGCGACTGCTTGCCTCTGTCGACGTAGTCGCCCAGGAAGAGATAGTTTGCCTCCGGCGGGAAGCCGCCGTACTCAAACAGCCTCAGAAGATCATAGTACTGGCCATGGATATCGCCTAGAGCTATGTCAGCATCAAGTTCCGTATCGATATCCAGCGTCGCTAGCATATTAGTCATGGCTGGGACATTTATCACACATACCGCAAATCTAGACACAAGACAATCAGTGATTAGCTTCGATTGCAGAACCCACGTAGATGCAGCCACTCATACCTTTATCGGAGCTTCTAGTTCGAGTAGAATTGGCTGCTGAATGAATATCTCGCGCGCCTTTGTGCATAGATATCTAATCTCGTTCTCCAGGAGTTGGACATGGTTTCCCGGTCTGCTGCCTCGAACTTCCAGTAGTCTGTCGACGATCGAATCAAGATCGATTTCAGAGGAGTCAGCCATTTATTCACTGGCGAGGGACGGGGAGGGTGATAAATGGCGGGGAGGGAGTGACGGCGGGGTCTTGTAGGCGGCTGTAAGGGGTGGGAGGGACGCGGGAAGGAGGCTTTGTGGTGGTGGTGTTGACGGAACGGGGGGCAGGGAGGCTCTTGCGTGCGTACACTTCTGGCCACCTGTGCTGGTCACGCGTCCCTAACCCTGTCCTCGTCCCCGATCGTTAACCGCGCAGACCGAGCCAATCTTCGCCGTTGCCTCCCTATTCCTCTCCCTCTCCCTGCTTCTGCTTCGGTTTTGTCAAAATTTAATTATCTTATTTATCGTCTCTGCCTGTAATAGGCGCTGCATTGCGGAGCATCTGGGGGTTCCTTGGAGGCGCGCGTACATACGTCTCCCGCCTCTCGTAGTGTGAGATCACGGGATCGGTCAGCTGGTGGTGTCAAGCTGAACTCGTACTACCTCTACCGTGTGCTTCGCGCTCGGGCGGCGCGATCTTTGAGCGACGGTTTGTGAGGTCCGAGAGACTATAAATGCTTTCATATAGATCTTGGATAATACGATCGAATACGGACTGGGCCAATGTGTTACAGTCGCGAGTAGACTCGCCTAACAATGGGACAGGACATAAACGTGCGAACACAGACATGGCGCCAATTGTGCATAGGCGACAGTTCATTCGTCAAATTATTTTATTCCTTTTTTCACTTCTGATTTTGGGTGTAATTTTTCGGCTTCATCTGCCGTCGCAGTCACATTCTTGCTAGGAGTCGACTTCGCATGTCGATCAACGTGGCCCAAGTCCCTGTTAGGAAATAGCACATCTCTTACTAAACGTTTTAAATCTTTTGAGTCCGGGAAGCCTCCATTGTCCTTTCTATTCCACAGTATCTTCTCTTCCGCCTCAGCTGAAATTGACAATCGCACAACGAACGTGCCGCCTGATGACGGAACCATTGAGACCTCGCCCAGATCTGTTGAAAAGGTCGAAAGCAGTTCTTGGGCGTACCTATCAATCGCAGGTCAGCATTAGTCTCGCCGAGCCCACCGCATTCACTAACGAATTGCGAGACCTTACCAAGCTGCTCGAAGGTTCCATCTGCACGCCGTGCAGAACTCGATGGATACTCTGGGATAGCTGATCGTGGCTGGCATGCTCTCTAGAATCCCGCTTTAGTTTGATGTCCTAAAATTTCGTACCGCATTCATCACGACTTCGAACAACCAACTGTTCTAGGCATCATATGATCTGGGGCCGTGTACCATTGGGACTTCTGGAAGTTGGGACCTTTCGTTAGACTTGCATGCGGCTCATGGCGAGAAAGCGACATCATTTAGGGCTGAGCCCTATTATAACGGCCAGAAAAAGCAGTCACACAAACTCCCACGTACCTGTGCGGCCACGCAATGCCCCAAGGATTAAACATCGACCAGCGCAACTCATCGTCTTCACACCCAAAGTACAAGAGGTAAGTGGCTGATATATGTGATTGCATTTGTCGGATTACTAACTGTGATTGCAATGCTGTTGGGATCGGTATTTCCGGATGAAGTTAATGTGTGTGTTTTCGACTATATAGTGGCCGACAGAGACATAGGGTGAATCAACAGACAGCATGGACTCTAGGATCATGAGTTGAATTTCAGGATTGTGGAAGTTAGCGATCAAACAGTAGACTTGTGTGATTTCCAGGGAAGATGATGAAGAGAAAGCATCCTTATGACTTCGGCAATTGTCATAAGCTGGTAGCGATCCTAGATATATATCGATAACAACATTCTGTGGTCACCAAGGCTCCGTTTAGGCCATCCGCAATCGCATGTCATTCAAGATCTCCGTCGGTTGCGCTATGTCAAAATTCTCTGTCGGTCCCTAATTCCTGTCAAAACGCAGCCATATTAGCGCTTTCGGAATATTGATTCTTTGCCATTGCATTTTTATGCTTAGGATACATATTTATTCGCAATGTCTAAGTCCAAGAATCACACAAACCACAACCAGAACAAGAAGGCGCACCGCGTAAGTACTTATGAATAAGTTGGTGTTGTGTTAACGGAATGCGGATACTAACGATTGCATAGAACGGTATCAAGAAGCCTAAGACCTCCAGATACCCCTCGCTGAAGGGCGTCGACCCCAAGTTCAGAAGAAACCACAGTATGTACAGCTGAATTTCCGTTTGGTTCATAGAACAGGTTGTTGATGGATTTGATTTAGGACATGCTTTGCATGGAACTGCAAAGGCTTTGAAGGAGTTCAGGGCTGGTCTTCGCGACTCGGCTTAGGTGGATGCATAGAGACGACGAAATAATATATACTATGTGATTATCATATATTGTACAAATAACTATTTCATTATGAACCTCATCAGTTTCCTTAGGAGTCAGCATTTTTCACCGAGTTCAATATGTTTTGAGTTTGGGGGAAAATCGTACTATAACAAAGCACATTCTCCAACGATGAGAGATTATTTTCTATATTTCTTACCGTTGGTTTTTACATATTTAATCAGTCACGATATATGTGCGATATTAATTGCTGCCATTACCAAACGCTGTCTCTCCTTGCTCTTTGACAGACCGCGTATGTCAGGTGCTGCTATACTCATATATATTAAGCTTATAGATATGTCCAATAAATATCTGGGTGTTACTACCTTGTGTCTTCGATTTCGTACAATTTTTAAACTGCTTGTGACTCGCTTTGCGTTGGTATATTGCAAAGTCTATGTTGCAGACGGAACCCACATTGTTGTTGACGTTGGGGCCAACCCAAATCTGAACATTGGACGACCTATTTAATAGCTCGTTAGTCACTTCGACATTCGATCAACGCGACATTATGACTTCACTAAAAGCATTTCACGCTCCAGACTTATTTAAAGTGAACCCGGTGAATCTAGACGTCCTCACTGAGAACTACAACATAGCATTCTACCTCACATATCTCGCAAAATGGCCGACACTCTTTTTCTCAACAGTTAATCCCCAGAATGAGATAACCGGTTACAGTAAGTATGCCCGATCATTTCGACTTTGGCGCTTAATATGTTTAAGAGAAATATGCTAACGGTGTGGATAGTGATGGGGAAAACCGAAGGAGACGGGAAGGAATGGCACGGACACGTAACATGCGTAAGTGTCGCGACTGATTACAGACGGATAGGCATTGCACGGACACTCGTAGACAATCTCGAGCGGCGGAGCGAAGATCCATATGACGCATACTTTATAGATCTCTTTGTTCGGGCGAGCAATTCTCTGGCGATAAATCTGTACAAAGATTTCGGCTACAGTGTTTACAGACGGGTGGTGTCATATTACGGTGGTGATCCAGGGGAGCCGAGTGAAGATGCGTTTGGTAGGTTTAAATTTTAGCTGATATTCCATTCTATTTCTACTACTAATCTATGCCTCTTTAGATATGCGGAAACCGCTGAGGCGAGACAAGAACCGAGAAAGTATAAGAGAGGACGGAGAGAACTTCAGGGTGTCACCTAGCGATGTCTATCTATAGGATTGGAATACAGGTTGCGCAGGCTTATAGATTCACAAGGATTCGAGTGGCAAGTATATGTCAATGAAACCGTGAATAAAAATTGATGTCGAAGACAAATAAATAGGAGTGTCCAGCGAGGATTTGGAGTACCCGAAGGTCACATACATGGTGCTTTGTTGTCAGGCACAGTCACTTCTGGTATCTATTCGATTCTCTGGACTCTGTTCATAGATCGCTAGCTACGGTGTGCAGTGCCCATATGAAGCTACAGTCAGTGATTACAATTTCTGACGTATACAAAGAAAGAGCCACCACTCGCGTACGCCGTCACATATTGCTTCAACCATCCTATCATACCAGTGTGGTTTGCAAGTATAGACGTCTAAAGCCACTCTTATTCTCCTCGTTGATCCGGCTTCTTGTTTGAGGTCGGGCCTTGACGCGTAGAACGTGGAGGACGGATCGGTCTCTGAAGTTGCCCGAGCTAGATTACTCCTACCGTGGTGATCATGTGGCTTTAGAACCTGAAAACATTGCAACTCAGATTGGTTACATATTCTGGTACACTTCCCCATGGTGTGACCCGCCTTACACAACATGTATTGCAACCTAAACCCGTCATTCTTTGAACCCCACAGTCATTTAAACTTGGAAGACGGTAGCTTATATACATATATATTCCCTATTATACAATATGATCTCTTATTTACGCCGCTAAAAACTAACTTCTTGAAAGCTTCAATTTCAAATCACCAAATATTTGTCCACAGTCATCTTCGCAAGTCTAAAATTTCCACTCATAACGTACACTAATTGCAAATTATACGCCGCCTCCATACGCAAACTGTAAATACTTTCCTTCTCTTCGTCGCCCTTCGGAATCTCAACCAGTAATGTCCTCTCGTAGTACTTCGCCGCCAGAGTTGGTAATCCCAGCATGTGAAATGCTCGTCCCATGTTGTAGTTGGTCTCTTGCACCTCCGGCCATCCGTATTTCCCATTCTTGATCCTCGCGCGAGTGTAATCCACCAAGTAACTCAATCCCTGAACGATCTGCAGGTGACGATTGTTTGTCTGGCGTTGCATAGCGCGATGCAAATGGGCTAATGCAATCGAAAACAAGACGGACGGATCGTTCGGCGCTAGAGCGAATGCGCGCATGTAGTAATTTAGACTGGGAACGTGACTGCGGGATGCGGAAAGAACGTAGCCGTAAAGCGTCAGAAGAACAGGGTTCTCCTCTTTCTTCTCAGAGTCAGGCGCCGGTGTGCCAGCTTGATCTTTGACTTTGATTGAGCCGACGATGGTGCGGCCCTGGATTACGGAATCCATTCCCTTGACGTGACGGAGGAGGTACTTCTGGGTTCCCGGAAGCCTGAAGATTTCAGACGCCGCATTACCAGAAGGAAAACAACATAGAAACAGCCTGTACATCGTCGGATCAAACTGTGTCGCCTGAAGCGCGAGCAGGCTTCGGACAACGTCCATAGCAGTCTTATAATCATTGACGTGAACGGCGCATGCCAGATGCACCAGAGCCATAATCCGTACCCGCTCTTTATCCTGATGAAACACGTTTGCATCCTTCGCGCTTTTAAGGACTGAATACGCGTCTTCGACTTCTTCGTGCCATGTCAAGGTCAGAGCGTACTGCATGAATATTGAGAACCATCCGTCGAATGAGAGACCCCTAAACTCGGTTGCATTTTCCCCAGGCTCTTCCTCTTCCTGCTGGGGGGATCGCTGATGAAGACTTTCTTGCAAACGGGTAGCCATTCCTTGTAGCCTGTCATTTATATTCTGCCTTCCAGCTCGTCGTCGTGCCGTAGCAAAAAATCCTCTAAACACTCGGGCTTTATCAGACGGGTAGAACACCTTCGTGTTTGTGAACATATCGACAAGCTCTGACGCAACCTGCAGCCATTCAGAGACGGCAACCGGGTTCCCTGTTTTCAAGCCGTCTTGATACTGCCGGAGTCGCTTAAGCTTCGCTTCAACCACCTGTGAGGCTTGCTCTTCAGCTCGTAGTCGCTCACTACGAGATGTTCTCGCCTTCGTAACGGCGGCCGTGGTACTCGAGCCCTTGTGAGGCCGCGAAGACGACCCTGCACCGCGAAGGTTTGTTCGCGTATCGGCATTGGGGATGAAAGACGCCACGGTTTCGGAATCAGCACCGAATTCCATCGCCTGCATAGGCTCCCCGGATACCTCACCTGTCGTGAACGCAGCGGCCGCAGTTTTCTCACGCTCTTGTTCTCTCCTTAAACGCATGACCTCATTAACAAGCTCCAGCGCCTCATGCCTCTTTCCCGTGGCCTCGTACACCTCCGCTAACGCAATCCTTGCGTCTAGATTCCCCGGATCGCCCTCAATGACAGCCAAATACGCCGCCTCGGCCTGCTCAAAATCCGCAAGTCCGTGCAAGCATTTTCCCATAGCCATGACAAGCTGCGGAGTAGAATACTCATCGATCTCCGCCAATGGCGCGTACAGAGCCAAAGCAGGTTCGTACTGCTCCGCGTCCACCAGCGCCTCCGCAACGTCGAGGAACAGATCAGCATATCGGCGAATCTCAGCTGGATCTTCAGGTCCCTTCTCCGCCTCTGCCAGCAAAAACCCCGCATGTTGTAGCGCCGTATCCGTGTTCCCCAGCTTGAGTCTATATACTGCCATCTTAGCACGAAGATCCAGCGGTAGAGTATACCGTTTCATAGCTTCCTCGTCGCCCTTCGCCGCGGCAGGGAACAGTCTGTGCAGCGGGGCTCGCGCAGGATCGAACTCGTCATCGTTGTCGTTGGCAACATCGTTCCAGAACTTTTCGTGCTCGCGTTGTAATAGCCAACGCGCGGTAGATTTGACGAATTTGATGGCCTTTGGCCAATCCTTCTGTTCGCCATAGAGTTCCGCAAGAATGTTAAGTTCGGACCAGCCAAAGGATGGAGGATTGGATTTGCGACCTGAGACAGACGGTGGTGCAGGAGTCTGAGACAACGAGAGGATATCCTCGTATAGCTTCGTGGCAGAGGATATATTGCGCTGGAGCAAGTGCACGGACGCGAGCTCTTTGACGACTGTGAGATCATCGGGGAGGAGGTCGTGGAGCTTCTTGAATGCTTCCAGTGCCTGGTACGAATTAGTAAACGACCACTCAGAAAGATTGTTAGCTATTGCGCCTGCCTACCTTGCCAAGATTGCCCATCTCCTTAAACACTAATCCTCGTTCAAAAATAGATTCCACGTCGTGCCCATTCGCGAGAATAGCACGGTTATAGCAATACAACGCCTGATCAACCATCCCAATCTGCACAGACAACTTCCCGCAAATCGACCATAGCTCACTATCCTTCAATCGCAAATGTCCCGCAGAGATCCAGGCCAGCAGACACTTTGGGATGTCACCGCGCTGCTTATGGATTTCGCCCAGCGTCTTCCACGCCGCATACACGTGATTATCAATCCTGATCACTTCCGCGAGAATGCGCTCGGCTTCGTCGAGATCGTCTGTGGCATAGGCCTGGTTCGCCTGCCCCAGCAGGATCTTGACCTCCTCCGAAGGGTCCTGCTCACCTCGTGAGATGCGGCCGCGGGAGCCAAATTTGCTACCCTTTTTTTTCTTCCTCTTCGAGGAGCCGGACGCCGATCTGAATCCGGCTGCGAGACGGAGGTCATCATGGAATGTGTCGTCGCGTAGTGCGGGATCAAGCACGCTGTTACCACCGTCCTCGTCCGCGTCGCCGTCATCCTCAATGTCGTCCTCATCACCATCAAAGTGACCACCACCCATGGCACTGAATGAACCAGCCAAACTCAAACTTGGGCCAGCACCGTCATCGTCGTCGCGGAGCCCCATGTCATCGAGATCGATTTCCGAGCCAGAGCCAAGTCCGGAGTTATCGGATTCGGAGTCGGTGTAATCCGCTGCCAAAAGGCGGCGCATCCGCTCGGTTTCGGGATCATCCGGGAAGAGAGACATTGTAATCACCTATTTGACGCTGATTGAGGGAGATGGCAAGCTGAATGGTGGGCCGCGCAAATTGATGGGTGATGCCGTACTAGTCAATTGAGGGCACGCGCGTCTCAAACCTGCAATCCCAACCTTCGAAAGGCGAAACCGAGAGCTAAGTAGTAAATTCAGAGCCCTACTTTCCAGAGTATCATGAAATGCAATAGCTCCAATGACTCGTTGTGGCCTATAATAATATAACCCATAAGAAAAACACGAACGAAACCGTTATGCGTCATCTCACCGCGACTTGGGACCATTTCGGGAGACCTAACCCAAATCCTACCCTACCCTAACTAAACTCTATTGTGCGACCTTGTGTATAACCATCAGAACTTTGCCAACGTGCCCGGATTTTAGGTACCGTTGAGCAGCCTTTTGCGGCAGGCTTTTGCAAATAATGTTTTTGCACTGATGAAATAAGAGATATTACGAGTAGACTTGACACACGGACAATATGGTCCGCACAGGAAAGGACATGCGTGCGGCGTCGAGTCTTCGCCGGCGACAAAGTGAGCCGCATCTTCTGCGGTTTTCTGATCAATGCTCCGTCCATCTGGGTGTCCGTGGTAAAAGCAATGTAATCCCAATTAGACTAGTCAACCGTATGCACCGTGTTGACACAAAGAGAAGGGGCGATGCATTCTCGTGGAGCAGGCAAGATGAGTGATAACGCTCAGGACAATAATAGGCTATAATGTTGTGATTATGACTTTTGGAGAGCGTTCTTTCGTAAGGCTTGTAAAAGCCACTGGGTAGAGATGCCAATCATTATTGAAGATGCCGAAACATATACGTGACAGCCATAAATATAACTTCCAAGCAAAATAGCGAAATCGCAACTATACACACACAAGATCACGCATGATATTAAAGATGACACATGTAAAATCTAAAAAACAACATTAAGTACCATCTCGCCGTACAAATAGAAGAATCCGTCAAACCACATCACAGATGCGTTTGATTAAAAACAAAATCCATACTACATAAATCACGATTATTTTAACTAGTAATACCCACAAAATAGACCAAGACGCATAATAAAACCAAATTTAATAATATCCTATGAAATGCCTGAGATCGATGCACACCACTAACCTAACCACATCGTCAAGATGCCAAAGCGTAGCACATGCCTTTTTTGTCTCTAACTCGTAGACGTCGGCGCAGCAGAGTCGCCGTTATCGCTATTGTTGTTTTGATCGGAAGGGGTGGAACCTGTCTTTGTCTCCTTCGCAATCTTCACCTGTTCGAACACCTATATCACACACATATCAACATCCAGCTCACAGCACGGCAAGTCACAATACGATCAAGAAAATTCATACCTTCAACATCTTCCTACGCGCACCTAATGCGCCTACGCCGCGTCCCACCAACTCTGCATCCGTCAAATCCACCAACTCGCGCCACGTCAAGTCCTTCAAATTATCAGTATATTTGTGCAGTCTTAAGCTCCGCAGCCACGCAGGTATATCGTTCAACAGCGCCTCATTCGCGGCATCGTCCTGTTTCGACGATGTGGATGACGTTGTAGAGCAGCCGGACGACGGGAACACTTTCTTATTGCTGTCGCGTTTCGGCAGCTGCTGATGAGGAGTCGACTCCGCGGAATTTCGTGGAGCGGGAGAAGATGACGCGGCGAATGAAGCGGCGCTGATAGGTGATGACGAAAAAATCATGTCGCCGAATGAACTCATGTTCATGCCTAGTCCCAACGCACCAGTGCTGAATGGAAACCTGGGCGGCTGCTGGGGTTGAACTGGCGTCTGCGGTCCGAACGTAGGGGGTGACGAAAATAGAGACGAAGAGACATCATTCGCGGGAGAGGGAGAGTCGAATGTCCGCTGATGCGGTAGTTGTTGATGCTGTTGCTGCTGCTGGTGCTGGGATGGATACTGTCCCGACTGACCCGCATTCCAGCGGCCCGATGCTCTCGGCGCCCTGCCGTTTTTCAGCTGCGCCGCAAACGGCGACGGCGACGAGACAGGCGAAGGCGATGACAAGAAGGCTCGCTGCGACATCGCAAACCCGGGAGTCAAATTCGAGGGAACAGGCACTACTTGCCCAGACTCATTAAACATCATATGTCCCGCATTTCCTTCAGCATTAAACGGCGAGGAGAGCGACGAGAAACTCGATGACGCAGCAGCAGTAGCAGCAGCAGCAGCCTGATCCAGCAAATTCCGCCTCCGAAACTTTCTGACGTCGGAGTCAAGAATGATTCGGTTGTTGACGGTCGAGAGTGCCGCTAGTTTCATCGCCGTGGCTGTCGCCACGATCTCCGCATTGGCTTGGGCCGCTTGGGCGTCCGCGGCGGCGGCGGCGGGAAACGGGGATGAAGAAGAGACTGGAGTATTCATCAAACTGGCCCAGCTTCCCGTAACCGGGGAGGATGAGAACGAGAACTTGCTCGTCGTGGCCGAGGTGGCCGGATGTGGTGTCGCAGTTGCCGCCGAGGATGCCGATGTCGGCATATCGAGGTCAACCGACGGGGGCCGCGACGCACTTTTCTCTGATCCGATTGGCGAAATGGCACGTGGTTGCTCGCCAGCAATGACATCCTCCTTTTCGCCATCCTGGAACACATCGTCCGCCGGCGCATTCAAGTGACCAACCTCGACATCCATTTCTCGTCCTCCCAAACTTGCCCGTTTGACAGCCGCAATCTGTGCAGCAACGGCATCCTGCTGCGGTGGCGACGTGCCAAATATAGCCGATGACCGCTTCGTTCCTATAGTGGCGGCGTCCTTGTAATTTTCACCGTCAAACACCCTCGCCATCGCCGGATCGAGTCTCTTTCCTTCCATCTGCCTCAAAACTGAAATGAAGAACCGGATCTGAACCTGCGTAGTGTGCTGCAGTAGCGCGTATAGCGCAGCCGTGCGCTCGGGCTCGGAGAGTACGCGCGAGAACCATGTCTCGATCGCGCTGAGTTCGGACTTGAATGTCGATGACGAGGTGCTTGATGATGCTGTTGCCGCCGAGGGCGTCGACATGTTGGTTGATGGTCCTGAGGCTGAGGTCAGCGCCTCAAGAGTGCCTTCGTAGTTCTCAAGCTCAGAGAGCCATTGCTCCGCCAGAAAGGACATGTGTTCTGGATCCTCGTCCTCGTCCCCTAGAGCGACGGCGAGGTGCGTCCGGATAGGGATTCCTCCTGTTGCGTACTGCGTATGCTGCTGGGGATGCTGAGGCTGCTGCTGGTGCTGCTGGTGATGGTGCTGTTGCTGCTTCTGCTGCTTCTGCTGCTTCTGTTGCTTCTGTTGCTGTTGCTGCGAGAGCGACGACGGCATGAATATGATGTCTGAGGCAGGGCGGGCACGGCTAGCGAGCGGGGAAGAAAAGGAGGAGAAATCTGCTGAAGCGCGGGCTTGCGCTGTGGCGGGCGATCGGGCTGCAAAGGAGGACAACGGCGCGGGGTGGTAATCGAGCGAAGTCATGATGCACGAAGGTGAAGAGGGAGAGAGATCTAGAGAGAAACGCGCGTGAGCAAAAAAGTTCACGAGTGTTTGTTGTGATTGTCGGCTAGCTGTCCTCTTGGTGTGTCGTCCCCGTGAGATGCCAAATACGAAACGAAATGAAGACACAAAAAGTACAAAAAATTACGCCACGAAATAAAGAATAAGGACGAGTAAGAAACTGTGAAGACCAAGTTTGGGAGGGGGGAGGCGGCGGAGGAGAGGGGCCTCCAGGACGGCCATCGGCTAATATCCACCACCCCTCGACTAAATTCTAATCACAGACACCCACGTTCGGCGGCCCTTTTTGACCCCTTAAAACTCACGTGCCGAGTCCCCTACTTGCTTCTTCGCCGCTTAGAAATAAAATTCGAAAAGAAAAATAGAACAAATAAATATCCAAGTGTCCCTCAAGTAGCCAAAAAGATGTATTCTGAATAATGGCAGTACTCAAGCGGCTACTTGTTCAGAGCGGAGGCGACGTGTCTCGTGAAGAACTGCGTCGAAATGGCGGAGCCTCGTCGAACTTCGGTGACGCTCGACCTGTCGGCAATAAAGAAAACAAGCGAGCAGACTCCATAAAAACATCGAAATGAAAATACATTGTAAAAACCAGTAGAAAGCATATGCCTGCCTCCAATACAGGACTAAACAGGGATCCCTCGGGTGTATATGCATAAACTATCACCTCAGATCGCACATCCCTTACGGCCGGGGCAAACTCGTCCTTCACAGGGGACGGACACGACGTGTTGTGAGAGAACCGAGTAGCAATGGACTAAGACGGCACATACCTTAAAGAATGATGTGTGATTTCCGCTAATTTAAACCTCGTCCGTAAACCTCGAAGGCGTATAACTGCGAGATCGCAGTGAAAGCAGACTGGATGGACGGGCTGTGACTGCTGAATATAACGTGCTGGTAGGGCTGCCTGTTGGTATAGCGACTATGGTCTCCTGTAGCTCATGCCGTATTAAGAGGTGAAATAAGTACGCCAGAGGGGACTACGAGAGCTATATGGTTTGGCGAGCGTGTGGGAAAAAAAAAGAAGAGACTTGAGTCAACACGCTGGGAACGGTACCGGCCGCGGCCCGGTCTTGTTCCGACGAGTTTGTCTAATGGCTCATCCGCATGATGGGCTCCCGGCTTGTTAAAAATTGAATTGCGAACCATTAGGGGACTCTTTACTACAAACTACGTCTCTATTGCTTTGTTCGAGAAAAACAATCAATTTCAATGCATTTATACCCACACGAACATCCTGAGAATTCGCCAGCTGCCCATCGGATACCTGAACGTCCCAACGCTAACAGCCGCTGGGAGGCGCGAGGCGCGCTACTTTTCTCCAGGGATGTGATGTGCAACATCCGACCATTTCTCCGTGCAGGCCGGGTAACATATGTTGACTGTCCGCTACAGAATGGCCCATATGAATGAATGGCGCATTCGTGAAGATGCACACCAACAATTTCGAGGAATCTCGGAATTGCCGGATTCGCGAGATAGATGAGTGCTGGTGATTGCATAGAAGAATCTGTTGCTATAATGCTATTAGCATCTTAAATCGGCGCAGACGTGGAAAGGTCATTAGCTGCTCGTTCAAAGTCGCCGTTCTCTCATCGGAAGTTCGAAGGCAGCTCACGTCACGTCCACGCCTTTCAACCATTCATGCACAATTTGGTGTCCTCATCGCCGTCGTCAGGGACTTTTTGTGCATTTCATTCGTCTTCCAAAGTCGGAAGGAGCTCGACAAAGCCCGTCAAGCTCGCGTGTGCGGCGTACAACCGGGTTAGGTCATTCTCGGGCAGTCGTCGGAGGGTGTGTTCGCGGATTCCGGGATTGGCTCCGGCTGAGATTAGTGGGCTGAGAGCTCCAGCAAATCAGTGACTGAGCGAGGAATTGGATATTTTGATGGTGTAGTAATTTTGATTGGCGTATGCGTATGGATTATATTGCGTGTTCCTTTGCGGTCGTTATCGCTCTCGTCATGCATTCGCTAATTTAACCCCAATATCGCTGAATCTGTCTTGTTCGTGGATCCCAGGAAAGGAGGAGTACATAATGGTCCGTTTATGGGAATGGACTCCGATGAGTGTCGCTACACCGCCGCTAGCCTACAGTTTCTGAGATCATTTTTCCTGGCTTCTGTTTATATAGTGACTTTATTAAACATCAACTTTGAAATGAACCTATTGTTATCGGCGTCTAGCCCGACAATCCACTCGTACCCGCCCTCGGCGAGCGACCATCTACACCAAGCAGCACATTCCCCAGTTGTGCCCCGCACTTGTCCAGCGCACTGCTTCGCGACTGGCGCGGTACTGAATCATGATGTTTATATTTCTTTTGCTATTTTCCGGCACAGCTGTTGGGCTCGTTCGAAGTAACTAGGAATTTCTCGAAAGGATCCCACACCAACTCGAACTCGACACCCCCTCACACGCGAGGACCAACTCATCCACACCATCGTGCCTTCTCGTCTCTCCCACGCAATCATCATCCCCTTTCCATGGTAAATAGGCGTCCTCTGAGCCCTTTCGCTCCGGTTCCCATGTCCGCACAATCGTAAAACTTCGTTCAACCTCTTGGCACCTTATTGCCACAAATTGCCCTAACCCAATACGTACAAGTTTTCCCCAATCGGAAAGCTGGACAGCGGGAGGCGGAGACAGCCTTAAGGCGCGTGCGGCTTAGATCTATTTTTTTGACGCGTCGCGTGGAAAGCACGGTTTCGGGTTCCAGGTGCTCGTCGGCACGTGTGCGGACAGAAACTACTGGCATAACTCGCTATAACGGACATCTCTGTACAGGGTTTCAATTCCGTTATAACGAGTTTCCGTTATAAGAAGTAGTCACGTGTTTATTTCAGAATTTGAAGTCCTATTAACTATATAGCTTTATCAACTACTACTACCTTCCTGCCACAACTAAGACTGTAATTCATGTGCTCTTGGCTCTGCCTGCTTTCCAAAGCGTGATCCAGCAGAGAATAGGGTTTAGGGTCAGGACGCGAAATGATTGGCTGGTAGCGTGTTGGCAAAACTACGAATATTATTCGCAATTCGTATTCGTCGTGGACATTTTATTCGTTACGAATAAAAGTTTATTCTACGAATTGCGAATATGAATGCGAATAGAGAAAATTGTATTCGTGTCCACCCCTAGCCTTATAATATATAGATCTATCTTTAAAAGTCTTAGTTATTAATCTTTTAATAAAGATAGCAGTATAAAACTATACTTGCGGACGTGACTTCGAGTGACCCCGTACTTCTCTTGACCAATAAGTAAAATTAGCCATAATAATAATATTTAATTTGTGTCGATAAACGGAAAAAGCAAGAAATACGATTGAAGAGATATAATTAAAATAACCAAAAGCATGGATGCAACATGATATACTACCACTCACTATAAATCGCTAAGCAAAATGCAACAAAAGAAAAGCTTCATGTAAAATGCCCCAAAC
Source organism: Lipomyces lipofer (assembly GCA_003705915.2). Lineage (NCBI taxonomy): Eukaryota > Fungi > Ascomycota > Lipomycetes > Lipomycetales > Lipomycetaceae > Lipomyces > Lipomyces lipofer. Next base: position 132,090 of record PPJX02000010.1, on the reverse strand, counting down.
TCATGTGTTAAATAGGGACCATCGCCAAGCAAATCATACATTGTAGACCAAAAAAATTATATATATTAATCGATTTCATCTATCGGGCTTATTTTCCGTTTATTAGCTCAATGTACGTATTTCATCTCTTTATACCGTGACGCCAGAAAAGCAACATTTTTCCGCGTCCTAATATCCTCATAATATCTAACACGCTGACCGGCTTAATAGTTCCCCGTCGAATTGTGACGCATGCTGGGCGCGTACGATGTGTATCCTGACTGTCTCTGCTGTTGTTGCTGTTGCTGCTGCAGCGTATACGTCGACTGCGGCCTCATCATCCCCGCAGCCGGGAACCCCGCCACGCTCGGCGCGTAGTGCCCACTCATATTCGTACCGGACATCACAGTCACCGGTCGCGGGGTATGAGGATTAACACCGCTATAGACCGACACCGGCGCAGGCGGATAAGACGAGTACACAGACCGCATGTCGTCCATCTCGTAGGATTCCTCGGGTAACATATCCTTGTAGCTCACAGCGGCACCACCCTTCTCGTTTGAACCCTGGATGTTTGGTCGCTGTCGTCCTGGAAGATTGTTCGCTGCGGCGTACGACTCCCATGTTTGCATAGGGACGGTGCGCTCGTCGAAGGCTTCGTCGTCCACAGCGACGATTTGCTTGTCTCCGCGCTCGCCGACAACAATGCGGGTGTTGCCCCAGGAAAAGTTGTCTTGGTTCCAGAAAGAGTACACGGGGAGGACGAAGGAGTAAATCGGGTATGCAAGCAGGTAGATGATCATCCACCCGACCTGTGTGTGGTTAGTATTGTCGAAGCTGAATACAAGCTCAATGGTCTACTCACGTGCTGCCATTGACGTCTGAGAATGAACACTAATGCCTGCAGCCCATAAATCGCGGCGATCATAATAATAGAAATCAGAGGGAACGGCCCAGTGTGTGAAATGACCAAGTAGAGAAGATACACAAGGTAGACGAGAACGGATGGCAACATGAGCGTTCCTAAGAGATCAATCATAACGACAAATCGCATGCTGAAGATGCAGAAACCGCAAAGATCGGGAAGGAAAATTAGCTCGCCCAAGTTGTGAATCGTCGAATTGATCCATCGTCGTCGTTGAGAGAGAAGGACGGACCAGGTCTCGGGAGCGGCTGTCTGCGCATAAGCATCAGGTGTAAACGTGAAGCGCATTCGCGGGAAGTGCTTTGTCATGAGCGTCGTTAGATATCGATCTTCCCCGAGCGCGAGAAGATTCTTCTTGTGGAGCGTGTCGACTTGCCCATCCGAATACTCATCAATGACATTGTTGGAGATAATCAGAGGACGTCCCTTATCCGCGGTACGAAGACGATACATGCAGAAACAGCCCGGCAGGCAGGTAACACTGCCAAACAAACTTTCAAATGCCTTCGACAGATAGTGAGAGATATAGTACTCGTACACCTGAATCATTGTCCACCAACTACCCTCTTCGTTCTGCAAGCTAGTTTCGCCAGCAATACCGGCAATCCGACTGTCTCTTGCGCAGCACGCGACCAATCTGTTCAGTGAGTCCTCAGAAACCGAAGTATCAGCGTCCACCATAAGCAAGTATTCGTACAACTCAGGATCAACACCGATAACGTTATTAATCTGATGGAAAACCTCGAGCTGCAGTGGCGACATTGGCGACTTGAAGTGCACACGGTTTAGAAAGTCAAGTAGCAGACACTGCGAATCCCGCTTGCCTCTGTTTCCTGGCTTGGACTTCTCCGATGGCTTTCCAATCTTGACAACCACGATGTACGGGACTACATTACCCTCGAACTCGTACAAGCCGGAATACACCTTTCCGTAGTTAAGTTGCGCGGACCCTTCGCCGACGGACTTGAACTGCAGCGCAGGCGGATCTAGTCTTGGATCCGCGCCGAGAATGTCGAGAACAATGCTGGGGGTGGGTTTGTCGTTTCCCGAACCAATAATCATACCGTCGCAAACGACGAACAGCAGCTTCCGCTTATTATCATACTTAAGCGCCGTGAGCGAGTCTATCGCCTTGCGCAGTTGTTCCTCGCCCTCCGTGTACGCCGGAATCTGGCAGATGACGAACTTGTCCTGCACGTCGGGGTTGCGCTTCGAACCGAATTGCAGAGACGCGGCGAACTTGACGAGGATGACGAGTCCGAGAATCGCGGCGACGGCGAGTAGAATGTAGTTGGACACTTGACAGCGCGCACTCTGGCGGAAGTCCACCTCGCCGACGTAAAACGCATTGTTGAGACAATTAAGGTTGTTCTGTCGGGCGACGTCGGTAATGGCGGTCGAGCCATAGAATTGTTCGGTAATATCTTCGCCAGGATTATTGGTAAAAAGTGATTTCACCGTTGGATCCAAAAAATCATATGGCGCGAAAACAGAAGCCGGATACAAATCAAGCGTGTGAAAGTAGTTCGTAAGATCATATATTTTGTTATCAATAATTGCCCAGTTATTAAAACCACTCGATCCATCGATGTAAATATCGTTCTTCTTCACGACAAGTTGGCCCTTGTAGTACTGGTTGATCTTCGGCAAGAAATAATCATTATACCAAGTGATATTATGCAGTTTCGTTGTCAACGACGGCTGTTTGTCGCTACCGCATGTGTGAATGGCGGTTGAGTACAGCGGAGTCGTATTCGTCGACAACCAGATAGTATTATCAGTAACCAGACCAGGACAGGCCTGAGTCAATGGTGGAGGAAAGTAGTCGCTAAGATCCATGCCCGCAAATGCAATCATGGTAGACTGCGTGGTCTTTATACCATTGTCGGAGTGCTGAAGTTTCCAGAATTTGCCTAATGTCGTTAGATATAACAAAGTGTAAGTGTTCCATGACCTACTCACTGATATCATAGACCTTTCCGTGGATACTGACATAGAAATTGTTCGACTGCGTATGCTGCGCAACCTCTTGCGAGTTCCACACCCTATCGTAATCCGGACACAAAATTTTTCCGAGAAAAACTATCAAATTTAGCATATAGATGGTTGAATCATCCGTAGGAACTTACTCATATAAAAAATCAACCCCGCATTCATCAACACGATGAAAAGGCAAATAATCACCTTCTCACGCCAAGCCATCCGAACATCAGGTCTCTTCATCCGCCCTACCCACTTAAGGGCAAACGACGGAATCCAGAACGTAAGTGCCCACACGAATGAGACCCAGAACTTGCGGACCTTCGACGTCTGCCTGACTTCGACGTGTCGTCCGTGCGCTTCGGGATCGTTCGCGGCATACTTTGACCCAAACATAGTGAGATCTTCGTCGTGGACGTCGTTGTTAAACGTTGTCGCACGCGGCATGAGAAGATTTTCCCGTGAGGCAGGCGTGTTCATATTCGACCTATCAAACGCACTCTGCATAGGCATCGCAAAGTAGTCGTTTTGCGGCGGCAGCTGCTGCTGCTGCTGCATTACCAACATGCCGTCCAACTCGCCTTCCAGCGTCCGCCATACGTCCTCGCGCAGCCATATTCTCTGCCGCCCGTGGAAGAACCCATCCGCGCCCCACCCGCGCTGCGTCTGGGCCCACGATTCGAGCGCAAACGGATATTGAATATCGACACCGCTGGCCTGGAGGAGGACGCTGTACCTGTCGATAAACTCGTCGACGCCAAAGTCGGCAGTAAAGTCCACGGCTTTAAACTTCTGTACCCAGTTGGACAGGAACCAGCTTCGAATCTGGGCGGAGACGACGGAAGGGGACCAGGACGACGCGCCGAGAGCATCCGATGGCGAGCCTGGCAAGCCTGTCGAGGCCTGCAAGGTCACGCCGGCTTCGCGGGGCGACAGGGTGAGTATGTGCCATACTCTTGTAGAGCGTAAAAGCGTTTCGAACTCGAATGATGAGGACGCAATGGGATGTGCAAGGAATGATCCTTTGTCGACCAGTTTTGCGATATCCAGATGTGACGTGCCAGATATGTTGATTAGAGGTGACGATGGCTCCTGCTGCCGCAGTGATTGATTGATCCACAATGGCGATTGTGGCATAGCAATACCGTCGTTTGTCATCTCGGATGCAATGGTTCCAAAGTCATTTTCTGTCGAAAACACAGTCTTCAGTGCAAGGGCCTTGAACGAAGGAGGAGTATCGACGATGGTGACGACAGAGCAGACCTCGTCTGAGTCACTGGCACCCTTGACCACGTCGATGGTAGAAAGGTAGTTATTGAGCGCCCCGACAACAGCTGAAAGAAGAGACTTGTATGAGGAAGCGATGATTTCGGACCGCTGTGGCGACGACTCCAGAGCGGACGCCGAGTCCAGCTTGTCGGGATCTAGACCGAGCAGTGTCGCGCCTTCCAGAATATCGTCCGGATCTTCATTGCCGAAGAGCAATATTCCGGAGAGAACAGAAAAGATTCCTCTGAGTGTCGACGTGCCTATGAGCCCACATTCCACCAGCGCCTGCCGCCATTCTGCGGCATTATCATTCGAAACGGTAGCTGTGTTTAAAAGCGCGTAGTGACTTGATTCCGAATTAAGAGACAGATACTGCTTCTCCGGACCAGTGGCCGACGCAATAAGATAATTGAAAACCGGGGCACGGCTGATGGCCGATCGGACAAGCGAATGATCTGCCTTCTCATCCGACACCTTTATCCGCGACGCGAGAACTTGGCCAGACAAACTAAGGGACAGCTCGACGCTGACTGCGGTGTTCGCGCGACCTGCGGCCAAAAACGGCGCAAATACCGTCAACGCAGATAAAACATGGAGCGGCACGTTGGGGAACGCAGGGAGCATGCGCTGGACATGGGAGAGTGCGGGGGCAGACGACGATGAGTGACCTGGACAGATCAAGATTGCCTGATCCTCTGCGCGACGCCGAGCGTGCTCCCAGACTGCAGTCAGAAATGGCGAATCAAGGATCTCGCTTCCCTCTTCGTTTTCGCCTGCTGAATCGGAGTGCTCAAACAAGACGAGCGCAGTTGACGAGACGCGAATGGGCTGGTGAGTGTCATATGCCCGCTTGAGTGCTTGAAGCACTGAGTTCGGACTTGGATGTGCCAGAGTCGAGGACAACGGGAAATCCATCTTCTGTGAACTGTGGACGAAAGGTCAACAATGCAAGAAAACCCGCGATGGGATAAGAAAAGGCATACAAAAATATTACACTTAATGAGAAAGTACAAAAGGAAATAGTGGAAAATACCAAGTACTCACCAGCTTCAACGATTTGCAACAACCACAATGGTTGAGACGGCTGATACAAGTGATCGGTGAGCCGTGGAGAACCCCGCAACAAAGCGACTCACAGATTTGCGCACAGAATTAATCGGCAGCCAGTCCACAGTCGGTAATCTCCACGAAGAAATACTCGAATATGCCGGAGAAGGAAATGAAATAAGAAACGGAAAATAATTTGATAAACGCGTAAATTTTCATTGAGGAGTTGATCAAGCTAACCCCGGTAGGTTATTTGTTTGCTACTATTTTGGTCGGACGTCAGCCGCGCCACAGCTTATGCGAGAATCTGCCAAAAATAGTCTACTTGCTGGGCGTGGTTCGCGCTCACGTTATTTGATCGTCGCGCTCTAGTCGGAAATGGTATAGTAAAGTGGTTACGTGCATACATACCTTAGCTCGACCGCAGCCGCACGCATAAGCTCTGTGGGTGAACAAACCTTAACACGAGCTCTGCCGCAAAATCGTACCTGTTGAGCCACAGTGCTCTCTCTGATCGACTCTTTTTTGTGTTCGTATGTTTCCTCTACTTCCCTGTTATATCCAAATAGCTGCATTGACAGTTTACTACACCACTTTTTGATTTTTCTTCCCCGCCCTCACACCGGCATGCCCCCTGTCGTGGACGTGTCGCAACTCTCAGCAGCGGCTCTTTCGGACCACGCGATTACAGCCCATCTCGGCGCTCGATTCCACCATGGCCTCCCGATCTCTACGATTTCGACACGCTCACTCATTGCTATAAACACATACACTGCCCCGGAACCGCTTGAAGTAACTGCTCTTGCCGCGAGGGCCTATGATCGGCTTCTTCGCAGGGCCGAGAATCAGCTGATCGTGTTTCTGTAAGTCTCTCTGCAACTGATCCAACGGATGATTCTGACTAGTCCTCAGCGGGGAAAGCGGCTCCGGAAAGTCTGAGCTTCGAAATCATCTTTGCGCACGGCTTCACGCTACTGCTCACGAATCATTCGGCAAGAGAATATCATGTGCACTCTATCTGTTCTCTGCTCTTTCGACGACAAAGACACAATCCGCCCCCGTTGCGTCCAAGGCTGGTCTACTACTCGAGTACCAATACAGCTCGGACGCGTCGATGATCGGCGCCAAGCTCATCACGTACAGACTGGACCGTGAGCGCGTCGCGAAGGTGCCCACGGGCGAACGCAACTTCCATATTTTCTACTATCTGCTTGCCGGCACCACTACCCCTGAACGCGACCATCTGGCGCTCGACCCGGCAGCCCGGTACCGATATCTCGGCCACCCAACTCAATTGCGTGTCGGTATCAACGACCAAGAGGGCTTTTCGCACTTTAAGTCAGCACTCCGTCTGCTAGAGTTCACCCGAACGGAGATCGCCCAGCTCTGCCAGGTTCTCGCGGCAATTCTGCACATTGGTCAACTCGAGTTTGCCCCGGCGGGTGCAGACGCTGATAGCGACGAGAACCATGCGACTGTGAAGTCGCGGTATGAGTTAGAAGTCATTGCAGCATTTCTGGGGGTACGCCAGGATGATTTGGAGGCCTCGCTCGTGTACAAGACTCAATCGTTCCGGAAGGAGCGCGTCACGCTTGTCCTCGATCCTGCAGGTGCTCGCGCACACGCGGATGACCTGGCACGGACGATCTATGCTGTGCTCTATTCGTGGATTATTGAGACCGTCAACGAAAAGCTGTGCCAGGACGACTCGCTCATCGCCAACACGATATCCGTCGTTGATTTCCCAGCTTTTGTTCCCCAGACACTCGGTAATAGCGGGGCGGATGTACTGAACCAACTTCTGTGCAATTCTGCGAATGAGGTCCTTTACAACTACATGCTTTATTCATTCTTTGACAGACTCGCGCAAAAGTTTGATTCGGAGGAGCTTCAGGTCCCGCAGGCAGAGTACTTTGACAACGCCGACACTGTCAAGTTGCTCACACGCCCTACTACTGGCATCCTTTCGCTACTTGATGACCAAACCCGTCGTGGCAAAACCCCGCCGTCAGTTATGGATACAATGCATAAGCGTTTCGACAAGAACCCAGCGTTTGGTTTGTCACCGGTATCTGGGACGTTTTCGGTCAAGCATTTTGATGGCGAGATCGACTACCCGGTAGACCGCCTGCTGGATGCAAACACGGATGATATCTCGGGCGATCTCATGAACCTCTTCTCTAGCACGTCGTCCGACTTCATCAAGCAACTATTTGCGACCAAGGCCGTCACGGCTATCAAGCACCCCCGCGAGCACTCGGCTGTTCTGCAAGGTCAGCTCTCCTCAAAACCTCTGCGCCAGCCCTCTACCCTTCGCAAGGCCGGCAAGCCCACAGAGAGGGCGTATAGCGCTACAGGACAATTTAATATCGCGCTCGATACAATGCGCCGATCATTCGCGGACGCCAATCCCTACTTCATCCACTGTATCAAGCCGAACGACCGCCGTATCGCGGGCCAATTTGACGTCAAATGCGTGCGGCAGCAGGTACAAGCGTACGGGATCGCGGACATCGCGAAACGCGTGCAGACGGCCGACGTGTCGATCTTCCTGCCATTCACCGAGGTCTTGGGTCTAGCCGGATTCGATGAGTCAACCATGCTGGCGTCGTCGGACTCGCAGAAGGTCGAGCAAGTCATGATTGAGCACTCATGGACGGAACGTGACGCACGCATCGGCACCACCGGCGTGTTCCTATCGGAATCGGCTTGGCGTGAGTTAGTTGACCCGAACGGGACTTATTTGTACTACAAGAACCCAGACACTCCATCGTATAAGGATAATCCATTTTCCGACTCCAAGGCCAAACTTCTGGCGCCCTCTGCCAGCGGTATGGGCACATACATCTATTCGGACGACCTGGACAAGACGCGCTCGACGGACGCTCTAACGCTCGCGACGGTCCCCGGCCAAGGCGATATGTTTCAGAACTTTGATTCGCGGCAGGCGATGATGGAGAAAGGCATGCAAGTCCAGGAGGAGGAGATTGGCGAGTTGCGGACGTCTGGGGAGCGCAAGCGGTGGATGTTTGTTGTCTGGCTCATGACGTTCTGGCTGCCAGACACGTTCATCAAGAAATTAGGCCAGTTGCCCCGAAAAGATGTGCGAATTGCGTGGCGTGAGAAGCTGGCGATTAATCTGCTGATCTGGTTGTCGTGTGGGTTGATGATTTTCGTCATTGGTGAGTACTTGTGATCGCATGGAAGGTGCACTCGCTAAGTCTTTTAGTGGGATTCCCGATTCTCATTTGTCCAACACAACACGTCTACAGCTTGCAGGAGCTATCGTCACACAACAACGATAACGACCCGAAGAACACATTTGTTGCCATCCGTGGCGAAGTGTTTGACTTGACGAAGTTCGCACCTGGGCATTACCCGTCCATCATCCCGCAGTCCGACGTCCTCGACTACGGTGGTACGGATGCGACCGACATCTTCCCCGTGCAGGTTTCTGCGCTCTGCCAAGGCGTCGATGGCACTGTAGATCCGTCAGTCACGCTTAGTTACACCTGCAACAACTATACCGACACGAATGCAAAGTATCATGACTTCCGCTACTTGGGCAATCTTTCGCAACCTGACTGGTATTACGAACAGATGATAATGTTACGCGCGAACTACAAGAAAGGCGATGTTGGGTATTCGCAGCAGTACATGCAGACGCTAGTTCAAAAGAACCAGAGAGTCTTGGCTAGCATTAATGGCGAAATCTTTGATCTGACAACTTACGTTACGGGTGGTCGTCAGATTTGTGTGCCGCCAGGCCATACACGTCCGTCGGATGTCAGCACTAATTTCATGTCTGATTCATTGGTATCGCTGTTCCAGACCCAGGCGGGAAACGATATCACAAAGTACTGGGAAAATCTCAATCTCGATTCTGCGCTGAAGGCGCGGATGCATGTGTGCCTGCGGAACTTGTTTTATGTCGGCAAGGTGGACACGCGTAACTCTCCCCGCTGCCAGTTTGCGCGGTATTTTCTGCTGGCGGTGTCAGTGTTTTTGGTGTCCGTTATCGGATTCAAGTTCTTTGCGGCGCTGCAGTTCTCCAAGAAGAGTGCGCCCGAGCACATCGACAAGTTTGTTATTTGTCAGGTCCCAGCATATACGGAAGATGAGGATTCGTTGCGCCGTGCCATTGATTCCCTGGCGAAGATGAAATACGACGATAAGAGGAAGCTCTTGTTTATTATTTGCGATGGTATGATCGTCGGTGCGGGTAACGATAGACCTACTCCTCGCATTGTTCTCGATATCCTCGGGGTCTCTCCCGATATTGACCCCGAACCGCTCAGCTTCGAAAGTTTGGGCGAGGGCCAGAGACAGCACAATATGGGCAAGGTCTACTCGGGTCTATACGAGGTGCATGGACACATCGTGCCATTCGTGGTCGTCGTAAAGATTGGCAAGCCGACGGAAATCAGCAGACCTGGAAACAGGGGAAAACGAGATTCGCAGATGATTCTTATGCGGTTCTTGAATAGGGTGCACTTCAATTCGCCGATGAACCCACTGGAACTCGAGCTTTATCATCAGATTAGAAATGTGATTGGCGTTAGTCCTACGTTTTACGAGTATATTCTGCAGGTTGATGCTGGTGAGTGGATGCCGATGATTGAACTTGTTCCCTGCAATTTTTACTGACATTACATTTAGATACTGAGGTTGGACCTGACTCTGCAACGCGAATGGTCTCTGCTTTCTTGCATGATACGAAGATCATTGCACTTTGCGGCGAAACTGCTCTCTCGAATGCGAAGCGATCGATCATTACCATGATTCAAGTTTACGAGTACTACATCTCGCACAATCTCTCCAAGGCCTTTGAGAGTTTGTTTGGCAGTGTTACTTGTTTGCCTGGATGTTTCAGTATGTACCGAGTCCGCACCTCTAGCTCCGGCAAGCCGCTTTTTGTGAGCAATTCCGTGGTCCAAGGATACTCAGAAATTCGTGTCGATACACTGCATATGAAGAACTTGTTGCACCTCGGTGAAGATCGATATCTTACTACTCTTCTACTGCGACATCATCCGACGTACAAGACCAAGTTCATTCGCGACGCAAAGTGTTTAACCATTGCTCCAGATAGCTGGAAGGTGTTCTTGTCGCAACGACGACGATGGATCAACTCGACGGTACACAATCTCATCGAATTGGTGCCCATGTCTCAGCTTTGCGGATTCTGCTGCTTCAGTATGAGATTCGTGGTGTTCATTGACCTGATGAGTACAATCGTCCAGCCCGTCACCATCGGATATCTGGTCTACCTGTTCTACCGAATTGGCGTCGATCCTTCCGTCGTCCCAATCACCTCCATCCTGATCCTTGTCGCGATCTATGGACTGCAGGCTATCATCTTCATCCTCCGCAGGCGCTGGGAAATGATCGGATGGATGATCTTCTACATCCTCGCCATCCCTATCTTCAGTTTCGGTGTCCCACTCTACTCCTTCTGGCACATGGACGACTTCTCGTGGGGTAACACCCGTGTCGTGTTTGGCGAGAAGGGCCGCATGGTTGTTATCTCCGACGAAGGCAAATTCGATCCCGCTTCCATCCCGCGCAAGAAATGGGAAGATTTCCAAGCCGAGCTGTGGGAACAGTATGAGAACCAGACGGCGTCGGTGTTGGACTCAAAGTCTGAAATTTCGTATAATACGAGGTCTTATTACCAGCCAGCGGGCACAGAATACATGACGCTTGATCCGTCCATGCGGTCGCCTTCACTCTCACCATCTCAATTGTCGCGACCGGTGTCGACTCGGCACATGAGTGTCGTTCCGCCGACGTCAGAGTACAACTACATGAATCCCCAACGCGCGACCGCCCTCTCGACCAAGACTACATTCGCGCAGCCTAGCATGATCATGCCAGGTGGCGACGTCGAGATGGGTGTGGTCGAGCTGCCGAGCGATGACATGCTACTCGCGGAGATAAGGGAGATTCTCCGCACAGCGGATCTCATGACTGTCACGAAGAAGAGCATCAGGTTGGAGTTGGAGCGGCGGTTCGGCGGGATCTCGTTGGATGTGAAGCGAGATTACATTAATTCGGCGACGGAGGCGATAGTGGCGGGAGAGTTGTAGGTGAGATGGACTGAGAGAAAGGAGCAGAAATGGGGAGGGTAAAACGAATACGGAAATTGGGAGGTAAAAGTGTGAACGCAGTTGAGGATATGAAGTGTTTTTGTGTTGTTTTCATCTTATTTTGCATTGAATAATTGGCAACATGATTCTTAGGTTTTGTTTTACTTCCTGTTTTGGCTTTCTGCTACGTGATAATCAGAATTTTGCATATGAGGGAGAGTTTGGTTGTGTTTTAATCTTTATAATAATAAGTAATGAAATAATTATGGAATATGAGATAATTGGAGTGACAAAATAATGTCGAACAAAATCGTATGTTGGTAATTCTCACCGTCGTCAGTTCGCCCATAACTGTAGGGTCCACGAATGGCATATCGACGGTCTCGCTCGGGATAAAGCTGTCCGGAGGAGCGAATTCTGATTCTGCAAGATATTATCAAGCATATATTAACTCAGCTTAACTTTATAAAAACAGGCCGTTAACCGAGCCTAACCCAACTAATGCACTGTGTATATAAATAAGCCGCACTACCAGCGGCTTATGACTAAATTGCACTCAGATGGCTATCGTCGCTCTTAAATGACTCTGTGTTTTCGTCTGTGATATTCCGTGAGACTAACAGGCCATTAGGATCCATGTAGTGGTAACGAAACCGCCTGGCGATTAGGGTCTGCGAAGACGGTAATGAAATTCACGGCTGTGGAGAAAATCGTTGATCATGAAGACTTGCGCTCTGGATGGGGAACGTGTTCTGAGGGACAACTTGCAAACGTATATGAGTTTTGCTCGACAAACAAAATAGAGTCTTGAGTTTTCTCTTGTGTTTGAGCGCCAGTCGCGCGTATCACAGACGTCTACGCATCTAATATGAATTCGCTGGGTTTGGGGAGCAATATAGTACTGCTTAAAATGTGCAGTTGATAATAGTTGACGCCCATTAAATTATTGATAATAATATTGCATCTGCTGCTTCTTCACAAGGAAAACAAAAAATCAGATTCGTATCCATAAAATGCAACCGCTTGGTTCTGTGCAATACGTTAGCAGGTTATACGCACCTTCTAGAAATATCTACAGATATGTAAATCCTAAAGCTAGATATATGCAAAATTACGCGACGACCAATAAACTAACAAGAAAACAAGAGGTGTTCAGGCCCATACCATGACCTGAGAAAATTAAATAAAGAAAACGAGCTGTAGTATATTACACATTAGTCCCATATACCCGGATAATAATAATCCCAACAAATTGCAAATGATTATGAGCCCATATAACAATAAGCCGATGTTGATGTATCCCCCATACCCAATGCAAAATAGGTCCTGCCTCATGTAACAAAAATGCGAACAGCGTAATATATTCTGGGATCGAACGACACACTCGGGGATGACGCAAATTCACTCACAACTCCTGAGCCGCAAGTGCCATGCAGAACTTGCTTCTCGCACGCAGCCTGCTGCCGTATTTGAAAAAGACGAGGGGAATAGGCGCCATGGCGAGAGCGACAAACGCCCAGAAGGTGGTAGCCCATTGTACGCCCATTGCGTTGTACACTTTATGGAATTCGTGTCAGTTACAAGGGATGTTTAACGGCAGCCAAAAAAAAAATGGAGGGGAAGTGAACATACTAGAAGGCGCCACCAGGGGCAAAGCAGCGGCTACAATGCTCCGCGTCATGCTCATGATACCATGCGCGGAAGCGGCGTAAATCTTGTAGCAATCAGTCACGTAATTAAGGAATCCAATGAAGAGAGACGTGAACCCCAAGCCGAAAAAGATACCGCCGAGCATGCACACCGCATATGGCACGCTGTTGTAGGATGTCCATGCAAGCCAGAATAGACCGATGGGGAGGCACCACGCTGTGACGATCGTAACGGGGAGACGCTCGAGTTCCATTGAGACAACTTTGCCTTGTTTCTTCATATTATAGACGTGTGTGTCGTATCTATAGTGTGCAACAGTGACAAGGGCCGCGCCTAGACCGACTGACACGAGAGTTAAAGAGAAGCTTAACATGAAATACGTCGTAAGAGACTCACTTGGTAGAAGCATCAATCCACCCTTTCCCGGCGACATGCCCCGCTCCTTCTGGAAAATAATTGGATATGCGAGGAAGAACATGTAAAGGAGACCATACACAAATCCCACGTATAAGCATATCAACGCAACAATAATTTCTTGAAAGAGCATCTTGATCGGCCGCATAAGAACATGTGTGATGATCGCCTTCAGTTCCTTGTCCTCCAGCTCATAGGCTGAAACAACGTTATGGCCCTCTTCTCTCATCTTCCGTGCCCGTCGCATCATGAGTACAGGCCGGAACGTCTCCGGAAGAACTAACATCACGAAGACGAGGCACACTGCGGCGAAGATAGCGGTAACCCAAAAGGCCCAGCGCCAGCCAAGATACGATGTCGAAATGTATCCTGCGGTGAACGGACCGGATAGCGAACCCATGACGGTGGAGCCACAGAAAAGGGCGAGTGCGCGGCCGCGCGTGATGGCGTCGGCATAGATGTCAGCGAAAACGCCTCCAGAAACAGCTATGGGACAGGTCGCGCAGAGACCCTGGAGGAAGCGAAAGCCGATGAGCGAACCCATGGTGGGTGCAAGGGCGCATGCAATGGTGAAGATAAGGTACAGCGTGAACGATGAGAGGAGAATGTACCGGCGCCCAACGTGCTCCGACATGGGTGCCCAGAAAAGCGGACCGATGACGAAGCCCAACATGAAAAGAGAGACAAGGAGTGTCGAGACTGTGACTGAGGAGTGAAAATGTGCGCGAATGGCGGTTGTGGCGCCCGAGGTGACAGATGAGGCGTAAGTTGAATTGAGCAGAAGCATAATCAGGCTGCCTGTGATGAGGTTCTTTCGCGCAGGGCTGAAGTTCCGTGGGTCAGTGGGGTCGCCGGGCTCGAAGTCAATCAATTTTGGAATACCGTTGAATGACTCCGCCGACGAAGACGAGGGGACGCTCTTTTCCACATCCGCGATGGCTGCCTGCTGAGGCTGGGAATGGTGAGAATATATCTTTTCCAGAGAGAGTGTCTTTTTCCGGGAGATATATCTGTGAAGGACAAGCTCCGGGTCAGAAATGGACTCAGCAATGAGCTCGACCTGGACATCAGGGATGCGTTCCGCAAGAGGGTCATGAACAGCATTCATCTGGGAAGGGTTCAAATCGGGGACAGGAGCAGTCCGAGGCTCGTGCGAATGAGTTATTGGCGTCGATCGAATGAACTGGCAGATAATAGCAGCAGAAGCAGTGGAGGCAGAGTGGAGAGAAGAGAAGAGGAGGCAGAGGGTGTCTTGACGACGGACATTGGTGCACCGTGAAAGCGTTTGTACGATGACACTTACCAATCCCGTACTATCTTCTTTACAGCAACATAGCGGGTCCGTGGTGCCCTGCATGACGTGCGCTTTGAAAGGCACATCTGTACAAGACCCTCGAACAGTGTTGACAGGCGAGTATCTGTATGTAACTCGCTTGTACCCGGTTGTGCTTGACAACATAGCTGTATCAATTTCACTAATAATTCATAAGAAATTCATAAAAGAGAATTCAAAATAATTGCATAGATTCAACAGGAGAGATTTTACAGCCTTGTCGTAAGGGACATGGAGCTGCACAAGATGGATTGTAGAACGAAGTGATACGACAAATATCAGGGGTACAATAGGTACTATCGGGGAATGAGGTGGCAGTACTGGGATATCAGAAACGTCACCACGCGCTGGAGATCTGAGTTCAGCCCTGAAATTCACTTACAAATTAGTCGTACAATACACATATCACATAGTATTTGGACTGGGCGATGGCACATTGGTCTTCGCTTTTCGATATTCATACAGGCGGCGGGCACACAGAAATTCACATCATGCGGGGATGCACGGAGGTCATCGTTTAGAACAAAGCGTGGCCGTTGCACTTCCACGGAACTTTAACGTGTGCCAACAGCGGAAATTCGATTACGCCGCTTTTAGATATGTACCTGACGCGACTAACAGTCAGACTATTCTTCCGGTCTCTGCAGTCTGTTCGCTGGACAGTATATGTCCATCTTACGTACTCTAATACAGGTGTTTGTCAAGATGCAAAGGCGTTGTTCTCGGACTTACGTGCGAGCAAAGCAAAAAAACGTTCGTGCCACTCATGCAATTCGCCCTAACCTCATAGATCTAGTTTAGCCCGCATGCAATCCCGGCTGCACCTCTCCGATAAAACTCTAATGCCTCCACATCTAAGTCCGATACGACGACGCTATCGGTTTGTCAGTTTTGGTTAACTCGCATCCGACTGCGGAGAGCTATTTCAACTTTTTTCAACGTCGCAGTAAACATAATCGGCAAAGGAACTTTAACGAGAATTTCCAATGAACACGTCCAGAAGCCACGCATTGGCACTCGCATTCAGGACTCACATACGTGTTTACAGTATAGTATAGCAAATTTTTTGGGTGCAGTGCAGTGCAGTACCGTACCCTCAGAGAATCATGCCGGGACAATCGTATTGTAGCTCCACTTCCGTCCGCGATCGCTTGGCAATCGGCAATCGGCACGCCTCATTAACCCTAATCTTGGTTCTCGGAGTCTCGGTCGTTTCACTCGGTGCTGTCGTGGAAATTACGGCTGCCCTGCATTTCTAGAGGTGACATCCCCAGCCTCTCCGAATGCCGTCTCACCGCACTCCCGAGGACGACTACCCCTTTATAGCACTGGATGAAAAATCATAACCAAGAAGATACAGAGATCTTATCCAACACTGAGCTGATCGCGGCTCCCCCTTTATGTACTTGACAAATCTCTGTCAGAAGAGAATACTAGCCATTGCGCACCACGTAGTACAAATGGTGGATCATGCGACGCGTTTGATATCACAAGAAGAAGTACCACACTGTCGATGTTGAAGGGTAACTTCAGTCGTATTTCTCGGAGTTTTTGCGTAATGATCAAGGAGCGGAGAGCCCGATGCATTTTGCCGAAAAAAGCAATGTCTCGGCCGAGCGCACGTTCTGTCCACTTGAGACATAGATTATAGTGTTATGAATTGTTAAAGCTGAGATATTTGGAAGCACTGTAGATGTCATGAATTTTTCGTCTCCGGAAATCAACCGGAAATCAAGCCGGGAAGAGTCTCCGCGTTCTCGGCCCAAATCTCGGTTCGGTCAGAACCTCGGTCGAAACCCCAATCGGAACCCCGCTCGGTCTCTCCCCTCTCTCCCTGGAGGTATTTGGTCCCACGAGTGTTTGTGTTTTGTGTAATGCTTCCCCATGTATATAATAGGGCCCCTGCGCTACATTGTTTGTACTGATTTGAACAAGAAGATCTCAAGTCACTTAGAACTAATAACAGTCCTGTGCACATCTCAGGTTTTTAACATGAATAAGGATAATGCATCACAGAGCTTCTAATGTTCATGCTACTACGCACAATGCGATCATCAAAATTGAAGATTCTATATACCAACTGCGAGCATCAATTTTGTTACATGCTGGTACAGTACCACTAGTAGCCAAAAGCTTAATATTTCAGTTTCCATAGGTCACGTTTTCTGTTTCCTGCTAGAGTTTACTTTAATTATAATGAATCGACTTGCGCCGGAAGTTGCTGCCAGGTGTGGGTGGTGCCATAGATCTTTATCTCAAGTCTGGTAGTTAGAGCTAACACTATAGTAGTCAATCTTTAAATACTATTATACGTGTGTGCAAACCTTGGGGTCAGATGTATGTGTTCGTGGTGGATATTTTACGAACATGTCCCCGACATCCAACATTTATTGTAACATATAAATACTTGCACATTTCTCTGCCAACCTCCGTCTTCTGAATAACAAAAACCTTGAAGTCTTAAGCAGACCTCGCGGTCCTCGATCCTCACATCCAAGACAGCTGCAGGCGACTTGAGATATCACCAATATTAATGCGCACTTGCCGCTATATTATTTTAGTCACTTAACTATTTAAAGCACTACGGCGTTTAGACACTATAACATACTTTGATTGAGCGATGTTTTGAAAAAAAAAAGAAAAAAAATTTCTGCACTCACTCTTTGTTTAGGAACTCCTAGTCGCAGGGCTGCTCCGAATATTAGGTTTTGCGAATATTATTCGCACCATTTTTTCTTGCGAATAACGAATAATGAATATTATTCGCAGCCTATCCACGGTGCGAATAATTTTGCGGATATATTCGCCGAATATTCGTTGCCTATTACTGAATAAAGTTTCTACGACTGACCTGAACCGTAAATGCCACTTGAATGACTTCACGTACAGAGCATCTACTCTAGAAACGGCGCATAAATGTAAGTCTTCCTGCCATTGAAAGTGGCGGTTAATATACAGATAATATAAATATAAGAGGATGGAATGAATATTGCGCAGAGTACTTGTACTTACTCACTCAGTGGTAAGGTCGCAGAACTTTAGTACACGGCGGTCACCGAACCAAGTCCTGATTGTAAACTCCTCACATGACCCTAAGCTGCAAGGGCTCATATGGGAGCGTTAGAAGTGCATTATTGCTAGCAACCGCTGTGCAAAAAAATGCAAGTTTTGAACCAGACTTAACACTGAAAAACGGGAATTTAGGTGAGAATCCCTGGCACGTGATTTTAGTGCGAATATTCGTATTCGGAACAGCCCTGCCCAGTCGTAGGATTGTCTCGCTCTTGTCGTCAGATAACTGATATCTTATCGGAGGGAACCTATTGCTTGCTACTTCACTTATGCAGTTTGATTATGCACTCCTTCATTGGCTACGAAACCATCGAAGGGCATTTCGTCGCACGCTCACCGATTTTTAACGCCACTTTCCGACCTTGTCGAAACTGTGGGAAACGTACATCGCGCGCGGGCGCGTGCGCGCGCCCATCATCGCATGGGGCAATATCTAACCCCAATCATTTTTTGTTCTCGGCAGATATGCGCTCATCCACTTCCGGATTATCCGCCAGCGGATCGAGTCAGTCATGTGACAGGTGAGTGCATATGATCAGAGATCACGTTATGTTACAAAAACCGACACGGTCTTGATCTTGATTGTTTATTTAGGTCGGAGAGTGTATGGGCTCGTTCAGAGGGGGGAGGTCGTCGTGGACTGTACTACTGTGGCCGATTACGGCGAGCGGATGGGGTGCGTATTCCTGGAATCATTGAGGGCATTAGCACGCATTGAGATCTCTTGGCCCAAGAGACGAGCTCCTTACAGGGAACAATGGCTAGCCGCATTTTAATCTCAGTTTTTGTATTATGAAATGTTCGATGTTTCCTTCACTGATCCGAGCCTGCAAATTTTCTTTCCTTGACCTTCAATCTGTATTGAATTGGGTGCGGTGTGGTCGGTCGTCTCACATCATAATACTAGCGAATTGTATATCCAACTCCACTAAGGTATCTAAATTCATACATTTTTCCTTCTTAATTGTCCGTGTGACGCAAAAGTAAAATACAGATGACGTCAATGTGCAGCTGTAGATGTACAATAACCTAACCCGCACCCCATCATCCCCAACCTTATAATCTCGGCGAACCACGACGTCACCAACCAACTATAGCCGAGAGCAGGGAAAGGATATCGCGACATCAATCGTTCCTTGTCAAGGGTCGTACCAATTCCCAGATCAGATAATATTATCCCGTACGTGTGAGACATCGAGATTACCGGAGTCTTACTTCAGCCCTAATTAGACTTTGTCGCACGAACTGTCCGGGGTGTTTGTACGACTCTGTTGCCCCGCCAGACTCACCGCTGCCACGGCAACTAGCTCACGACACCGATCCCATTAGCATCATCGTTCTGCCTCCATTCACATGTCATCCGCGTGTCGTTTCCGCCCCAACAAATCGACGGATGACACGACAAAACTGGCATTTCAACCGCGGAGCGTCGCACAAAACTAACTCTCTGTTCTTGATCTAGAAGCCCACCCGCAAACCACGCGTTCATCGCCCTCAACAACCACCCGATGTAGTGGCGGTTCCTCGTTTCATTGTGCACTTGCGAATCGGGCTGGCCGGATCAGTGACATAAACAGTTCGGGGCTTTAAAATCCACTTCCCACAAAGTCGCACATTCCCGTTCTTTCTTACTTACTCATATTATCAGTATTTTTTTTTCTGTATACATTTATATATTTATATATTTACGAAATATTTTGTTTACTTAACTTACAGATCCAGCAACATGGACTCGTCGTCTTCGTATATGAAGACGCCGATCGATTCCAAAATGCCAGCCGATATGATGCCAAGTGAGCTGGCCAAGAAGTTCGTTGCCTACCATCACGTTAAGTGGTACGTCGGCAACGCGAAGCAGTTCGCTGAATATCATACTGCACGAATGGGTTTCCGTCCTATCGCCCGCAAGGAGCTTGAAGCTGGCAAGAACCGGACGCTTGCACATGAGGTGGTCCGTAACGGCGGTGTGACTTATGAGTTCATCTCTGCGGTTCGAAGCGCAGATCCTATGCCCTCGGACACTCAGATGGATTCAGATGTCAGTCAGACCGAGATGATGACATTGATGGAAGTCGCAAAGCATGTTGCGGTCAGTACTGATTGATTTCACTGTCAAGAATGGACAGCTGACGATCCTTATTAGAAACACGGAGACTCAGTGAAGGACGTTGCGTTTACTGTCGACGACGCTAAGGCTTTATATGACTGGGCGGTTTCGCACGGTGCGAAGAGCGTAATGAAGCCTACCACCATCAAGGATGAGTACGGCGAGGTTATGATGGCTACCGTTGCTACCTTCGGTGATACCACACATACATTTGTCGAATGCCACAAGTATCTCGGACCGTTCTTGCCTGGATATAAGACCATTGTCGATGATGATCCTTTGAATAAATTTCTCAAGCCCGTCGAATTTGTCGCTATTGACCATTGCGTTGGGAACCAAGGCTGGGGCGAGATGGATGGGGTCTGCGATTTGTGAGTATCTCATCTCCTTTGCTTCCAGTAGTTCGTCGCTAAGAGAGTAAAACAGCTATAGAAAGGCATTTGGATTCCACCAGTTCATCTCTGATGACGACTACAACGTCGTCACTGAGTACTCCGCACTCAAGACGACAGTCATGGCTTCCGACAACAATACGATCAAGATGCCCATCAACGAGCCTGCGAAGGCCAAGCGCAAGTCCCAGATCGAAGAGTACCTCGCATATAACAATGGACCTGGTGTCCAGCACATCGCTCTGCGCACTCCAGACATAATCAAGTGTGTCGCTGAGATGAAGAAGAGAGGTGTAGAGTTCATTACTGTTCCGGACGAGTACTACGTCGATCTCCACAAGCGTCTCAAGGAGGGCGGAATCAAGATCAAGGAGAGTATGACCGAAATCCAGAAGCTAAGCATTCTTGTTGACTTCAATAAGGAGGGGTATTTGCTGCAGTTGTTTGTCAAGGTATGTAACATTAACAATATTTGCTCGCGATCGCACTCAGAATCCGGAATGCTAAAGACTAATAGGACCACTCGTCGAATCGCCCTACTTCCTTTTATGAGATCATCCAGCGTGAAGGATGTCTAGGATTCGGTGGCGGCAATTTCCGCTCCCTGTTCGAGGCTATTGAGCGCGAGCAGGCCAGGCGTGGCAATTTGAATTAATCTAGCTGTCAAATTGCTAGGGTACTTTGGGTTGACTGAAGAAAGATTAAATTTGATCGAAGTTCGAATTTGCTTGTACATTGGGCGGTCTTGATATCTCGTGTGTTGCATTTCTGGCGTTCTGTTGTGGGCAGGAAGTTAAGCAACTGAAATATTCTGTTTTGTTGGTATTAAAACTAAATTGTTGGTATTAAAATTAAATTTTTGAAAGCAAAGGGCAGTGGTCCTCTAACAATATATTATAATATAATATTCTCTTCCTCCCATGGCTCGCAATCCAACCTGGTTGCACTGGAGATTGAGAGAATTCAAACGGGACCAGTAAGTAGCAAGGTTTTGAACACCATCCAGTCTACTCCATCCACAATTATCATAATCCATTGCTACTACTGAACATACTATTACTATGACTTATAAGATGGTCTCATATATGTTATGCAACATCTAGCGGATATTGACTCGAGACGGAAATTAAACACAGGACGCGAGACCTCGCAGAATTTTCCAGTCTTTGTACAGTACATTGCAGTACATTCATGAGCATAACCCACAATGAACCGGACCTCTCCGTATGTCTAAGAGCAATAATAACCAATCCGAAAGCCATACGAAAGATGACCCAGAAACTGCAGCCAATTTAGCAATTCGGCGCGTTAAGCGGAGCTGTACAATAGAACCGGGTGAAAAAAATAGCTTTGGTTTTCGAGTTTTGACGGCTCAGCCGATATCGTCAGAGCTGTCACTTCAAGTCTCCGCCTAGCACCAAAAAAAAACGCATATAAATTCATTCACGCCTCGCCCTTTGAGTCATATACATAAATCGGTATTATCCGTGTATTTTGCAATTTATTTGTCGCACTTCTGTTGAGATCATCATTCGGAGTGGATAATTTATCGCCCGCATTCTCGTGGTGCAGTTTAAGTTCTCGGTTGATCTGCGGGTGTGACCACATTAGCTTTTCTACTACCGAAATCGCGTCGTCCATCCGCAACTACATCACAGTCACCATCCGGAATTATTCCGACCATTATCGTTATTCAGTTATTCAACTTTGTTCAGAACTTATAGCAAAAGTGATTGGTTAGAAGATTATTTCGTGGATAATTCGAAATATAGCAACGCCAGAGATGGATCGAAGTCCAAGTCAGGGCCCCCCTCAGGCATCGATAGCTTCGCCTAACCACGTTACCGCTAACCTCATGCCTCCACGCTCGCCATCTTCTCCTCGAAACGGTTCGACTTCAGGCAAAAGCCGTGCGCGGTCTTCCTCGATTGCGGAGATGCTCTCTACGCCACCTCCAGTGAAGCCCGACGCGGCGCATCCTCCCGAGACCGACTGGGCCGACATCAAGCTCTCGACGCTAATGGAGGACGATAAGCTCGTGTACATCACCGGTGACATGGCAGTGGAGGCGGCGTATCAGAAATTAATTCAGCATAACTTCACGTCGTTGCCGGTGCGGATTAACGCCGCAGATCCGACCGAGGCAGAGTCGTTCGACTACTCCGACCTTGGTGCACTTTTGCTCCTCATTATGGGACACCTCGAGCCAGCGCAGCCGGTGGAGAACCTCACGGAGTATGTGGCGAAGGCGCGCGCGGGATTTGATGTTCCTGTGTCGTTTGTCTTGGGACTTGGACCAAAGGATCCGTTCACAACGGTGCCGGAGTCGGAGACACTATTAACGGCCGTGGAATTCTTTGGACGCGGCGTTCACAGACTGTTAGTGACGAACGATGCCGAGACAGAGGTGAAGGGCTTGCTCAGTCAGAGGAGATTGATCCGATATTTGTGGGACAATGCGCGTAGGTTCCCGAGCTTGGAACCGCTGTTCCAGGCCAGTTTACATGATCTGAGTATTGGCTCGGGATCGGTGATTTCGATTGGGTATGTCAAGCAACTAGTAATTTAATGGAGAAATTGCGGATGTGTCTAATGCGGGGATATAGTGGCGATAAACAGGTCATTGAAGCACTTGAGAAGATGAATAACGAATCGGTCTCATCGCTCGCTGTTATTGATAACGAAAACAATCTTCTGGGAAATATCTCCATCGTCGATGTTAAGGTTCGTCAATCACCCGATTGCACCCTGTTGTATTCTTAATACTAAGTTACGTCTATTTAGCACCTTACGAAATCAACAAATGCGCACTTATTGCATTCGACTTGTCTACAATTCTTGACGGTCATCCTCAGCGATCGTGGACTCGAGAACGGAAAAGATTCATTTCCTGTCTTTAACGTTACACCGCTATCCACGCTCGGTCACACAATCGCCAAGCTAGTGGCCACGAAATCACACCGAATGTGGATTGTTCAGCCGTCCAACTCCCCTTTCTCTTCCACGTCCAGTATCTCACCTTCCACATCCTCTGGCTCGTCAATGGCCAATGCAACCGACTCTGCCCCGTCTCCCACGCTTGTTCCCAGCGCTGCAAACATGGGAACCCGCGGTGTGGGCAGCAAGCTCATTGGTGTGATATCGCTGACTGACATCCTGAGTCTTCTCGCGAAATCGGCCGGCAAGGACGACGTCGATCCGTCAGAGGCGCGACGACAACGGAGACGGAGCTCATCGAGCAGTGTTCGATCTTTCACGCTTGATCCTGGCACCGGTTCAGCTGTTGGATCAGCTGCTGCCGCGGCACGAAGAAGTGTTTCCATCGAGCGGACTTACAGAAGCTCAATCGATCGGGGGAGCCGTGGCTCATTTGATAGGGGTTCTAGGCCCGTGAGATAATCTCACGGTTTCACGCCACGAAATCTTTTTAACTGGTATTTGATGCAATTTTTGGAATGATTAGATGGGATGACGTTGTTGTACGAGATACTTGCAACTGATTCGGACGAGTACCATCTGCGAGCAGGCGGTGTTGGTTAACTTTGTTAAGGCCGGTGGGTTGATTAATTGATGAGTCGTAATAACTGCGTACTTGTATGATGCTTTACCAGATGTTTTGGAAGTTTGTGTTGTACTGTCGTGTTCTCGTCACTCTTTCAGAGGCGATACTCTCGACCCACTTCAGAAAGCGTTGTTGTACTACCCTCCACTATTTGAATAAACTCTTTGATTATTAAACGAATGGAATGGAATTCGTTGCATATCTAATCTAATGCATTTGTCAGATTCAGATCTTGTCAAAAGGACGCGGTAACTGCCCGTTCGTACTGGAGCGCAATTTTCGCGCCACAGACAAAATGCGCAGCCACATAGCACAGCCGCACCTTCCGATTCCGTAACGCCTCACGAAGTCCTGGGCAAAACTCGTAAAAAAATTCAAATTCAATTGCCGGGAAGGAGCCGCATTCTTGCCAGCGACAAGCGATTAACAGCTTTCGACACTTGTACCATTTTCCCACATCATTGTTGATTGCATTTATCTATTTGTGTTTGTGTATTTTAAAGTACTGTTTTGAACGGGTGCAATTGACGTGATAACGGTTCTGTTATTGGACGCGCACTTCAGCGGATTTCGTGTCTTTCTCTCAAAAATATCTATTTCGATTTTGTATATTTGGGACATTTCGACGACATAAATGATCTCTCGAAATCTATCAGGGCTACAGCGTATGGTTTTTCTGCCCGACCCGAATTTTATTGTCATAATAGTAGCTAACGGTCAAACAGGCATCGCGACATTAGCCAAATTAGCCTCCCAATCATGCTACACCGTCCGCCGCTTTCAAGGCGCACCAAATCTCCGGAACTTTCAATCGGGCCTACGGATGAGTTACTCGTCCGGTACTAGAGACGACGAACGTGACTCGGCAGAGGACATGGAGGCTTACGGACTTGCGGACGAGCAGGAAGCCGAGGTGGATGAGGAGCCCTCTTTCGCCAATACCCAACAGGATCCGAATGCGCAGCCACATCTTTCAGCAGCTGAGCAGTTGTTCATTCGGGCGGCGAATAAGGCGGAGGAAAGTGGACCCACGCGTGTGGACAAGCGTCTGTTGAGTGACAAGATTGACTTCCCAGAGCTTGTGCGCCACGAGCTGTCCCTTTTATACTCACGGGAACTGTTTGGTGAGGAGTCAGCAACAGATGGGGAGAAGGAAGAGGTTGTGGAGACGTCAAAGTCGTCGGCACCGGATGAGCCCTACAATGAGTCCGAGTTATACGTACGACGGCAACATCATGGTATGTCTTTCTCCACAGTTTTTTGTAATTCTGGCTCACTAAGGTTCTGAACAGCGAGGACGAGTGGAACCTTGGGATCCATCAACAAACCATTGTACAGGCCATACGATAACCTTGTCCACCCGCCCAAGCCAGACCAAGTCACAGTCGCCATGCTCCTCGCCGCGGGTGCTCATCTTGGACACAACGTACAACGCCTTCGACAGTCAAACCTTCCATTCATATATGGCCATCGCGATGGAATCCACATCATATCGCTCGAGAAGACTCTGACCTTCCTACGACGGGCATGCCGCATTGTGTCCGGTGTAGCTGAACGGGGCGGTGTGATTCTCCTCGTCGGGACACGTGAGGGCCAGGAAGAACTCGTCCGGCTGAACGCCAGACGGATGGGCGGGTACCACGTTTTCAAGCACTGGATTCCCGGAACACTTACCAACGCGACTCTCCTACTCGGCCCACGGGAGAAAAAAGTCGTCGACATGGCGGACAGGGAAGTCAATGATATGCACATACCGAACAGGGTGGTCATGCCTGATCTTGTAATTATTTTGAATCCGATCGAGAATAGAGTCGCGCTGGCGGAGTGCAGATTGAGGAATGTGCCGACGATTGGAATTATTGATACTGACTCGGAGCCTACGTTGGTTACGTACCCGATCCCGGCTAATGATGATAGCTTGCGTGCAGTGGAGGTAAGTTTAAGCGAAACTGGCAGAGCTATTCTATGCATCGAATGCTAACGAATACTGCAGCTGATTGCGGGTCTCATGGGTCGTGCCGGTGAGGAGGGACGGAACAGACGGATACGAGAGCAAAGAGTGTGGTTGAAGGAGAGACGACCAAAAATTGCGGTAGAAGAGGGGAGGAGATGACTGCCTGATTAGTTGCCTGTAGGGGGTCGGAGTGTATATATAATATATTTACAGTACATACTCGTGAAGAAGCAAAAATAAAATACATCGACAATATAACAACAGGCGAAAGTAAATTACACATATATATAGGAGAAAAATATCAATTAAATAATTCACTTAAGCAAGAGGGGCATTGATTGCGATACTAATGATATCGGCTGAATTTCCTCCATCACCCGCTGGGGTTCCAGCGGAATTCCAACGTCCGATGAGGCTGCGAGCCGATTTTCCTGCTGCGGCTCTTCCGAAACATGCATTTCACGTGGAGTCTCAAGTCGGATTTCATGGTGAACTTCCTTCTCTTCTTCAAATGGAAGAGGAGTTTCAAGTCGGATTTCTTGGTGAACTTCCTTCTCTTCTTCAAATGGAAGAGGAGCCCATTTAAGTGTCTCCCCACGAAAGAATTCAATCTCCTCGGCTAATAATATTTCTGCACCTTCAAGCTTCCGTAAATAAAACCGCATGATGTTGAACTCCGCTGATGTAAACCCAAGTACTGAATTCAAGAATGACTGCGTATATGCACGGAAATTTCGGCCGGCAACATTAATATTATGGAGAATATCCAACTCTTCTGGCCAAAGTGGTAACGAATAGCCCTGATTCTCCCACTGCTCCAGGTCTTCAAGCTTGGGTCGAGCGGCGTCCCGAGGAATCTTCACTCCAGGGTCGCAGATAGGGCAAGTGTAAAGATCGGATTCTTTTAGCCGTCCGCGAGGAATCTTCAAGCATCGACTATGGTACCTGCACGATATGTTAGTCCCGGCTAGATGTAAATTACAAGGCAATCCACACATACCATTCATGGCAAACTTCACACTCAATCATCAACCCCGACTCTGGCAGTCTACATAAACAAAATACTTCTCTTTGAACCTCACTTTGATTCGCTCCGTTTATGCCGCCAACATCTGGTTCTGGACTTGGCTCCCGAGTTGCAGGCTCAGCCGGCAACCTCGGTTTGTCGTCCAACGACAAGCAGCTCCTATTTCGCTGCTCCACGTATTCGAGATGTGTCTTAAGGATATGGAGAGGGGCATTGGCTTTTCCGAATAACCGTTTGCCCTGGCGCATCCAGTCTTCGACCTTCTTAACCTGCCTTGTGAGTTCGCCTGTGCCCGCTGGCTTGGCAGAAATGTCTTTCAAAGAATCTAGGACGTCACGCGCGTCTCTATATCTTGCGCGATCGTGAACATCATCGGCGGGAACCTTCTCAAGGAACTCTGCAATAGACTCGTTCGCCTCTTTATGCTTGAGCAGAAACTTCTCGAGCATATCATACGTCGCCTTCGTAACGAAAATTGCGGACGCGTCGTCGTATTTGTCCTCCAAGACGTTGTAGTCGACCTGCTCACTACTCATCATTGTAATAACGTCACGTTCCCAGGCGTCTCCCTGGACCTTCGATTTTAGTAGTCTCTTGAACACAGAATCAGACTCGTCAAATCCGAACTTTGAGCCTTCGATAAGCAGTCTGTCCACTTCATCCAAGTAGAGATATGACTTCTCCGCCTCATTGACCTTGTCAACCCACTTCAATTGCTGGAGACGCTGCTCAAGCTTTGGTATCTGAGAAAAATCCATATTCATGCTGAGACCAGTCTCAATGAGGGTAATATACTCATTCATCTCGTTCGATGGATACTCTAAGAGTTGGTCGGCTTGCCTCATATAAACATTCATCTGGCCGATTCGCTCTTTCAGAAGATCAATTTCCGGTGCGAAAAATTGCATGTCCTTGACCTCATCCAGTAACTTGAATATGTACTCTGGCTTCCGATGCTTGCGGTCTCGCTCCTCCATCTCTGCAGCTTTCATGCTGCCCCGTCGCCATGCCTTTTCGTTCTTTCGCCGATTCTGCAGCTTCCGGGCGATCAGATTCTGTGCTTCCTCAACCCATTCGTTGGCGGCTTCGACGAGTTTCCGCAACGGAGCAGCTTCGGGTATTGGGTAAGGAATCTTCTCGCTCTCGATGAGCAGAGATCTCAAATTACGAAGTGGGGGTTTATCGCTCTCAGCCATCAGCTTCTGGAGCTTAGCCACCCACTGTCTCGGCTGGTGCGCGCGGTCGCAGACTTTCGAGACGATACTAGCGAGCTCCTCATCCGTGGATCTGAGCCGAAGCGTCCTCGTTGATCTGTCACAATCGCAGAGCTCCTCATAGTGGTTCAGGCAGACTACGTTGGGAGTGCACTGACATACGACTTGGGAGACGAAGCAGTAGGCGTTACAGTATGCGCATTGGAATTCAGTGTCGCGTGGATCGGAGTCGATGAATTCCTCAGTGATATTCGGACATATATCTCGTAGGTGTTCGCGCATGGCCATTTCCTGTTCTTGCATGCATGTCAAAGCCGGTCCAAGCCTTTTCGCATCAAGTCAGTATTCTGTAACTTATCGGAACAAAAAATGGGAAAGACATACCACATGGCCGTTTCAATTGAGTTATCTCTTGCCGCAGCAGTGAGAAGCAGCTCGTCGTGCGAAAAGACCGGTAGTTTCCGATAGTCCTGGTAGATCTCGATTCCCAACTTCCCAAACGGCTCCCAGTCCGACGGCGCGAAATTGACAGCCTCGTTGAAATTGAACCCATGGTTGAAGCCTGCGTGATAAGCCTGGGGAAATGTGATGACGAACTCTCCGGGCCGCTGGTCGATTGCATAGCAGCGGACGTTCTCCTCGAGAAGACGCTTCGGACTTAACATGGTGACGAGTTGGAAGAGGAGATCAGGTTGTTGCTCGAATAGCTCGGGAACTGCCTTTCGCATAGCTTCTTCGAATTTCTCCGCGTCGGCTCCAGGAATTCCGTACCATGTCTTGGTGGCGCCGAAGTGCTGGTAGTTTGCGGAGTATGTGTAGTGGTCCTCGCTGTGCCAACAGAAAGTCGAGAACACCATGCCAACATAGAGCCAGGGTACAGTCATTCCGGAGACATCAGTCTTGATATGACGGAACAGGGATTTTTCGTGAAGTGGCAAAATATTCAGGTTCCACGCATCGGTAGAATATGGATCAAGAGGATTTCTCTCAATCGTGGGGAAGCCAGATCCGTGAATAGTTGAATGGATATCGGCGCCATACTCCACCTCAACCGTATCGTTGACATCCTCCACCAGCCTCCAAAACTCCTTTTCGACATCATCCTCAGTAACTTCACGTCGCTTTTTCGTGATGGGGTCGATTGGCATCTTGCCAGAGAAGTAATGATCCTTAAAGTTCTTGGCCTTCTCTTGGAACTGGCGAAGATTATAAATTTGTCCGTCCTCGAAGCCGAATTCACCGGTTCCAACGAGACATTTGTCACAGTACCAGTCGTAGTCTGGAATGGTTTTCAACGGCGGCTTCAAGCACGACATGTGGTATCCTGCATCGCAGCCATCGCAGAGCAGCATTGATAGGGCATCATCACCTCGGCCACAGATTTCGCAGTTCTAAATCGGGTCAGTGAGACGTAACAACTAACATTCCATCGTCGGGACTCTACCTCGCCAGGCTTCCTGGACTTGACTTGAGTTTCCAACCTCTCCATTCGCTTGACAGCCCCAGTCTGCCTATGAAGCACCATGTTCGATCCAACCACGGTTGGAGGTTGCTCGCTATCTTCGCCTAATCAATACATTAGCGTTAAGAATACCTAGTGCCATGACTGCATGTTGCTCTTACTTCGCCGTAATCTCTTACTTCGTCTCTCAGGTGTGCCATCTTGTGCCTCACTTGACTCGCGAGAACCAAAGCCAGAATCAATCATGGACAGGTCCTCAGTGTCATTCTCAGACTTGACCGGCGAGGCCGACTCGGCCTCTCGTTTAACGCTATTAACTGTAGGAAATGTCGCGGTGCTATTGATTGGAGGTGAAGCCGATCCCATTCCCGACGGCGATTCTAAGTTCGAGTTGGCTGACAGCGTGCGAGACCGTTTCGAAGGTGTCAACGGACCTCCCTGCTCTGCCTCCAACTGCTGCTGAACAAGAGGCTTCGCATTGATTAGATATTTGTCATAAGGCACAATGTACTTCTGGTAGGAGTTCTTGAGGGAGGATGATAGTGATGTCATGATTTTGCCGCTATATCCGAGCTCTCGACCAATTTCGGCCCATTGCTTCTTCTTGCACACGACTTCGAAGCCGCCTCGCATGTCGACAGACTTCTTCAGATGATAGAGGTCCAATGGCCGCCGGTCGACACTGGGGAGCTTGTTGATCGTCACGCCATGCTGCTTGTGGAATTTGTGAAGCTGGTCGAGGAAGTTGAGGTTGGCGCGGGTACCACCTTCCATAGAGTTCAATTCTTGTCTGCGGGTCTTGAACCAGAAGCGCTGCAGTTTGGAAAAAAAGATATTAGAGCAGGGAGTTCACGAGATATATGACGGCATATCTCCGCCGAATGCATTCTTACCTCGGTGTCCAGTGCAAATTCCGGTCTCCACGTGTCTGGAGGTACAATCTTAATGATTCCGTACTCCCTTCCCTGATCCGCTATGCTGGATATGTAATTAAACGGATCCTTGAACTCCTCTTCAGTTGGATGATATGTCGGCGCTTCCGTCAATCCCAGTGGTCGTGACGTCTTCTTCCCAGGCTTCATCGACATGTCCACCCTCTCCTTCACAGTGCTGAATTCAAGAGGAAGCGCCCGGGGGCGTGGCCGCGATGTAACGGACGGTATACCGTGGTCAGTCAACGGTACTGGCGGCATGCCATATCCAGATGTCGGTCGGGCTCTTTTGGAGCTGTGCGTTGAGTTGTTCGCCATGGTAGGCGCAGGTGAAGTGTAGGACTCCCTGGCTAAGTATTCCGAAGGCATTATGTAGATCGAGGATGGAGGTCGCAGGTTGCAGATTGCAGGTTGGAGCAGGAGAGAAATGTGAGCTGAATCACCGATACGCCGTTTCCGCTCTATTAGAAGATTAGCTCACACAGCGCATATGTGAGCTTCGAGATGGATATGTCGATGCGGAAAGATTGTAGAAACAACTAACTTAAAGAATGTCGACAAAGACGCGGATACGTCGAGATATACGTCGATATGGGAGGGATATCACGAACGAGTGCGAACGTGGCTGAAGGTCTAGAAGTTTGCGAACTGGCCGACGCGTGCTTATATTAGCCGGGACTCGGCGGTATTAATAGCAGTCGACTTTTGCAATATTTATAATTCACAGTCTACAATTATAATTCAGCATTCTCAAATTATCCGCAGCGCGACATGTCGAATTTGAGTGCTTCCTCCTCAGTTTCGTACATAATTTAATAAGGCATGAAACTGTGGAGCGGAACTTGGAATCCCAACCTTCGTTAGAGAAGACCAAAAAAAGGTTCCATACGAATATGGGATATTAGGGGTTCGCTTGCACAGTTCTGCACCAACCGTGGGGCGAACGTAGAATTAGGTTTAGCATTGGCCTAATGACGAGACACATTTCTCGTCCACTCACAAACAGGGAATTTTCTGCTCGCAACAATAGCAGCATTCAATCCGACATAAGAAGTCCTGTGCCCTTTCCCATCCGCTTCTCTTTCAAAACTATTCGACGAATAGAGCTTATGAATTTTTTCCCAAATTGCAGGCGCAGCTGACCTTATGAGGACAAAAAATCGCGAAGGATTTGGCGCGTTTCGAAATTTAATTTACCAAAATCAGAAATCAAATTAAAAATAACCCTAACCCATAACAAATTATTGAATGCCTTAGCAAGGACTTGCCACGTGACACTGTGTGTTTGCCTTTGTCATCTCCATGTGCCGCAAGCTACTTCGCGTTGCTGTTAGGTCCTTTTCGGATATAATTATGGAAGTCAATCTCATAAACGACTCAAAAAGTGCATTGAGATAAGAATGCATCTAGAGCAAATATCCAACGATTTACTCAAAACATGTTGAATTTAACTCCCTGAAAATTCAACTTGCAAGTCTTCCCAAAATCGTATCATTTATCGATGAATGGTCCATAAATCTCGTTATCCATTAAAAAAAAAGTACATTCGCATAGGTTCACGGTTCATACCGGTGTCCGTTTCATATCTCGTATAACCTTCTCCAGTCGCCGCCGCTCTTCACGCTCGGCTTTCAGTGCTGCTGCGTGATCGCTTCGCATCTCCGCGACCAGCTTCCTGAACTCCTTCCGCATGACACCAATCGTAGTAGTTTCACGGTCTAGCCCGCTGTTGAAGTTTTCGGAATTGCTATTCGCGTGGCTGGCAAGAACCTTTACTCTGTTATCGGAGATTTTCTCTTCCAGATGTTCATTCTTCTCTCGCAGAGAATCAATCTCCTTCTCAAACTGAAGTCGCTCGCTTTCGAATTCCAGGGATTGACCCATCAGGTTCTCGTAGCTACGTAATAGACCTTGAAGCTCTGTTTGCAGATATGCAATCTTCTTCTGTGTCGTGATGTCTTCGCCGTTTGCCAAGGTACTTATTCCGTCTGTAGAGGCAGCGGCAGACTCAAACGCAGACGCAGTTGGTGTTGGTGGTACTGAAGCTGAATTGCGGTTAGTCTTCTTGGAGTCCATAGTCGCCAATTTCTCATTAAGCGACGCATTCTGCAGCAGGATTGTCTCGAACTCGGTAGCGTGCTCATCTGATTGCCTGGACATGTCCTCCTCGAGCTGGAATATCCTTTCACGTAACGACATATTCTCTTCTTGTAGTTGAGCCGCACTCTCGCCGACACTTGATCCATTGACGAGAGCCGGAATTGGAATTGGAACGGGGATGTCTTGTTGCGGTATCTCAGGTAAGTTGCTAGTCGATTTCTTCAACTCCTCATTTTGCTCAGTTCTTTGCGCGTGAAGGTCAACCTGCCGTTGTAACTCGAGCTGCGTGCTTTGCAGCTCTTTCTTTGTCTGATCAAGGCGATTTCGCAGTTCCTGCTGTTGCTGTTGCTGCTTAGCGGACATATCCAGTACCAATGACTCTAGTTCAGACACGGCATGCTGCAGCTCGCCTTTCTCGTTCTGAAGCCTTGATATCTCTCGCTCTGACTCTTCTGAATTGCCAGTACCTGCTTGCAGGAATTGACTGTACATTCGATTTATTCTGTATTGTGGGTGCTCGGTGATAAACACGTCTCTGTCGTTACCGTAGGATGTATCATCTGACGACACCAGTCTTTCGAAGTCAGCTAGCATTATGTGAGCGTCAGGATTGATCGGTTGGCTAAACGCGTCCGGTGAATCGAGAAGTGAAGAGAATGGGAAGACGTATGACACTGTTAATACATTAAGGAGAGAGAGATAATAAATGAGGAGCGAGGACTGCGTTGATATGAGCTGTTTTTGCGCTGATATCATTGCTAATGTGATGTCCGACGAAGCAGTCTTTATCGCGCCAACGCGCAATTTAGAGTCTGGATATGTCGGTAGCTGTTCTAGAAAATTCAGAGCTCTTTCTGCGGAAGATTCGAGAGCTAATTGCCGATCGAGAGACTTGATATTGCTTATGAGTTGAGTCGCGTTCTATAACGACATTAGAATTCAGATCAAGACGGTTCGGACAACGTTATCAAATCCTTAGAAACTGAAACACTTTCTCCATCAAATAGAGCGAACATACATCTTTAAGACTCCGGACAGTTCCAGACGAGAGTAAAATGGGCTCGAAATCAGAGGCCTCTACCTCACCCTCGAGAGCCGCGTCGAGAACAGCCTCTCGAAGAAGACCGGAGAGCGCGGA
The DNA here is from genome assembly GCA_003705915.2 of Lipomyces lipofer. NCBI lineage: Eukaryota > Fungi > Ascomycota > Lipomycetes > Lipomycetales > Lipomycetaceae > Lipomyces > Lipomyces lipofer. The sequence continues at coordinate 98,444 of PPJX02000010.1, read as the reverse complement.
CCAGCTCATTGTCGAACCCAGAAGAAACAAGTCGTGTGAATACCGATAGTACAAGCTGCTACAAAAGGCTACCAAATACCAATACTAGTCGCATTTCGCTAGCGATAGGGCCAATCAGATGGACGTGGAGTGCATGCCGATGATGTAAACAAATCAGCGCACAAGGTTTCAAGTGCTTACGGGACGCGTGTTTGAATGATTTCAATCCTCAGGTACTGTCGTGGTAAGGGTTTCGTCAAGTGGAAGAGCGCGTCTCGCGATCTGTACGTTCACCCAAGTTATACGCCTGCTAGAACAATATCAAATTTCTACCTTATCTATCCACCCAATATTGCTTATTTCTTATATATATATAGGGCTGTTGCCGTTTCGCCGATATTGCCGAAATTGACGATACGATATCGGCATTCCTAATGTCTGACGATTGCCGTTTGACGATATTTATCGTCGCTTGTTCGCCGATATTATATCGGCAGAAACGTCACGATATCGGCAAATCGGCAGTCTATTACAGTTAAATAATTATGCCTGTTCAAATTTGCTTTTAGGGTCGATCTACCTATACACCAAGATACCTCTACGACAATTGGAGCTTTCTAATCACATTGAAGCTCAGCGAATTTATTTAATGTGAATCTTGTAATTATGATAATCTGCCTGTTGTGATTATACAATCTCGCGAGACTCGATCTTCGGGTATTGCTTCATCATCACTGCCATCGTTGAAAGCTTTGTAGTCAGGCGCTTACAACGAGTAGTCATTCGCTCAATGGAGGCATTGTAGCAAGACAGTTACTTGTCAAATTAGTATTAGAGATCATAGTATTACTACGTATATTGCGCGTTAAAATATTTTCAATCTGTTTAACCACAAATATGAGACGTGCCACATTATCGGCGACGATACGATTATAATGACGATATCGTATCGTCAAGCTTCAAACGTCTGCCGATATGATGGAAGATAATTATCGGCAGACCTTAAGTTTGACGATGCTGATTGCCGATTTGCCCAAACTTGCCGATATCGTGTCGCCAACAGCTCTATATATATCAATCAATAGTAGGAGGTTGACATTTGCTTCATCAAGTTACTGCTCTTTCGGGTGTAACCCAGCAAGGTGGTTATCGCGTACATACAGACGATAAAAGCACCAAAGCTTGCAGCTTCATTTCATCAACAGCTAACCGATTCCTACAATACATTTAAGGGATTCAGAGTAGATCTGAAAGCGAGTCCACAAGTTCCTAGAAAGCTTTAGCGTATTGTCTTAAGCATGGCGTTTCAAGCAGTCGTGTTTTTGTTTGGTCTACTTGATCACGTGTCATAAATTCGAAATACCATACCCTCGATAAGAGAACATTTTAAGCAACGTATTTGTCACAAGGACCTCAGGTACTTGTTCCCAGCAGGAAACTTCGAGCCAAATGCATGGCCTATCCTTGGAAAAGAAAGTATTTTGTGCGTTCACGCTGTGTCAAATATGTTAAATTTCCATAGTTAAATGCTAACTAACCCCAGTTTGGACCAGTGGATAGGTGAATTAGTATTGATGTCAGAAACGTCAGAAACGTCGCTAGTCTGAAGCAGGCAGACAGGACCGCCGGATCGGTAACTGCTGACCCTTGTAGTAACAATGAACTCCCTATCATTTCATCCCCATTAAAGCCTTACTGTAAATGTATCTTGACAATCAATGATAAAAATAGAAGTATCTAAAGTATGTTCTCACTTTTTAATAATCAAGAGACACCAGCGAAACGATCTATTTGCGTTGTTAGTAAAAGGATTCTACGCGCTCATTCCACCGTATCGCACGCTCCACGACGCACGGCTTTTACGAGTTAAGTTGACCAGAAGTGTGTCACTTATCTCGTCCTTCTGGTCTTAATTCCCAACGACCTTCGCTATACAGGAGTCGGCCTATCCGTTTAGTTTAGCTATCCGTGGTCTTTTCCATATCTAACTTTCTGATTCGAGCCCAAACCCTTACGACTGCCCAGAAAATTTATATGCCGGGTAACTTTTAGGGTTCTGAAGGTGTATCTAAGGGCTACGTTCCTGGTTCCAAGGCGCACGGAGGAAGCGTGCCCTTGTTTTGTTTTTGACCCCTGCCCCTCACACTTCGGAGCCATCTTGGTGAATCTTACTCCTTACTCACCCGCCCTCCTTCCCCCTCCCACATATTATTTGCTTCTGCGACTTCCAGCACTGTAAATTTACCTTCACGCTACCGCGTCGTGCTCAAGGCTAGTTTGGCGGCCTATATGCCATGAATTCGACAATGGTAGACAACCAATTTCTATTTTATGCTGTTGGAAAGAAACCCAATTGACATGTGTTACTGCTCAGGTGCCACCACTTCTCCGCCGGCCAACAATGCCAGGAGCCCCGGCTGACAATCGCCCACGCGCTGTGTCGCTTTCACAAACGCTTCGACTGAATTCAACGACTCCGTCTACACCAGCGATGCTAGATCCTTCGGGGTCTGTTCCCATGGCGCGTTCTTATACCCTCGAGCACTCTGTTTCTGCACCGCCTGCACAGTATAAATCCAAATCAACCGCGTCGACATCCTCGACTGCGTCCTCGTCGTCAACATCTTCATCGACTCTGTCTGCGTTCGCGTCGACAAGCACCTCCGTCCCACCTACGCCATCGGCCCTCATATCCAATCGCCCCGCTGCAGCAGGGGCATCGCTGTTCCAAATCGCGCTCTCCGTCAACTTGCGACTGGCATCCATCCCCGACTTGGCAATCTATCTCGCTCACGCCCGCATACCTTCCCCAACAGATTCGCCGTCGATGCTGCTTTCCGCGTCGTACTTTGACATGGCAGTCACTTCCAAAGACTCGGAGCCCTCCCCGATGACCGCGACTCTTATCAATGACATCGATCCCGTCACTCAGCTGTGGCGGTTCCTGCGTCAAGGTACCTCTCTCTGTGTACTCTTCAACGCGCTGAGCCAATGCCTTGCCGACCCGGACGACACTTTAACAGATGAGGAGCCAACGGACCAACTCCTTGTGCCCGACCCGCTGATTCTCCCGCCATCGCAGCAGGACTTGAAGACGTGCAAACTGCGAGTCTACGATTTTGTGCACGCGTGCAAGACCAGACTGGGATTCGCGGACGACGACCTGTTTATGGTTATGGACGTGTTTTCGGACGATACGACCAATTTGCTCAAGGTTATTCGGACGGTAAACCTTGTTCTGGGGGCATGGGACGGGCCACAGAGGGATTATGTGGTTGGTGAGACTGTCGCTGGTGGGACGTCATATTTTCCGGTGACTGACGACGCGGCGGCGACCGCAGCTGCTGGAACAGACGAGCCACTAGATTTGCGGTCGAAAGTGGTGCGTGAGCTGCTACAGACCGAGCGGAAATACGTACAGGACCTAGAACTTCTCCAAGAATACATGACGCAGCTGCGTACACAGGAGATCATCTCCGCCGAAACCATCCACTTTCTCTTTCCGAACTTGCAGACGCTGGTCGACTTCCAGCGCAAGTTCCTCGTCGGGATCGAAACTAACGCGCGGCTACAATCGGCGAGCCAACGGTTCGGCGCCCTCTTTCTCAACATGGAGCAGGGCTTCGGAGTGTACGAGACATACGCGTCGCAGCAGAAGCAGGCGTCGGATTTGGCACTGCAGGAGGCGCCGAAGTTGATTAGGCTGCGGGATTTGATTGAGCCAACGTACGAGTTGCCATCCATTCTGATAAAGCCGATTCAGAGGATATGCAAATATCCGCTGCTATTAAAGGTTGGTGATTGTCTGTCCGAAGCAGTTATAAGGTTGGCGACTGACCGTTTTTCAGGAACTGCTGAAATACACAGCGGAGGACGACGACACGTATGCGGAGTTGCTGGAGGGCTTTGAGGCGATGAAACGTGTAACCGATCGCGTGAATGAAACGCAGCGCCAAGCGGAGAACAGGAAGACCGTTGAGTTGCTTTCTGTGCAAATGGACGACTGGAAGGGCCACAATATCGACAATTTCGGTGGCCTGCTCTTCGATGGTACGTTTCAAATCGTAGACGTCGAGAGGGAATACAAAGTATACCTGTTTGAGAACATTGTGCTGTTTTGTAAGGAGGATATTTCTACTGGTGGACTTGCGCAGGGGCGAAGTAGTAAGGATAGTGTGAGCAACGGGGCGAATAGCATGGCCAATATGAGCAGTATTTCAGGGAGCGAAAAAGCAGCTAGTAATGGGAGCTCGGCGACGCTGTCATCATCATCTGCGAAAAAGAAGAAAAATATTTTGCAGTCCTCCGTGGGGAAGAAATCATCTTTCCCGTCATTTTCGAGTAGTGGGTCTGGGTCGCTGAGTTTAGAGGGCAGGGTGTACATCGACAATATTGCCGACATTACCACCAGTGCCTTTAAGCAATCCGCCGATCCTATCGCTAGCAATGGGTACTTGCTCACCATCCACTGGAAAGGTGACTCCCCGGACGTCAGCAGGTTCTCAATGCGTTTTCGGAGCGAAGAAGTTCTTCGACAATGGGAATCGGCACTTCGTCGCCTGATCACATTGCGCCGCCGCCCACAAGAGCAGACTGACACTACTACCTCCGCGTTTGTCCCTTACCACGGCTACAACGGACACTCGCAATCATCATCATTTCTCTCGTCATCAACTCCTTCCATGACCCCGCAAAATTCCCGACTGCCAACGTCACAGCAGTACTATAGTGACCGTCTTAATCACCCGCCACAGACGCCTACCAGCATCAGCGCTGCAAGCAAAGCGACCGTCAAGCTTAAACTTACATTCCAGAACGACTCATATATCCTGCTCCTTCCCGCGTCCTCAACCTTCAAACAGGTGGTCCAGAAAGTTGAGAAGAAACTCCGGCTGTGCAACGCGGCAGCGTTTGAGGAGATGATCCGGAGCAATACCAGCAACAGCCTCCGGGTCAGCGGGGGAAGCAGGGGACAGGGGTATAAGCTCAGATATAAGGACGAGGATGGGGATCTGGTTGTGTTGGAGGACGAGGAGGATTGGGACATGGCGGTGGATGGGACCTTGCGGGGCGACGGGACCGTGGAGATATGGGTGGCTTAGAATGGGAGATTTACTTGGTAGACTAAAAGGTATGGATGGAACGGTACTTTGCGGTGGGGGGGAGTATTTGGCGTATTTTTGTTGAATTTGAGTTCAAATTTTCTCATGAATCTACCGTTTTACTGTGCTTTTGCTTTGGATTTGGAGTTAGTCAGGTTATTTGCGGTTGTTTTGTATTATAGTTGGCTATGATTTTGAGATGAAAATGTACAAGATGAAAATTATGAGAGGAAATATCCATGATATATGTTTAAGTTCTGAGCAGTAGTGATGTCGCAGGCCGGGCACGAATGAGAAATTTAACCGATGTCGGCGTTCGTTACGTAGCAACGGGACATAGGGCTAAATGGACGGTTAGGTAATTCCGCGACGTAATTCAATGTGACTTCTGTTCGCGATATATACGCATATCGTCAGTAATAGTAGTCGCTTGGGAGCTGAGTCGGCGCTAGGGTAAGAATTTGAACGGCCGACCTTTCGAGCCGGGAGATCTTTATTGGACGAAGTTGCGTGGCACGAGTGCAAACCACGGGGAACGTGTGATGAAGCGCACGCTTCCACGCACTACAGATTCGTTGAAGGCCGCTTCACATACCAAATGTTCTACGCTCTAATATAGGTACATGTATTGTACCCGTCGCCTGTCGTGTCCAGTCAATCAATTGACTGACGATATATTTACAGGAGCAACGTAACTGGCCCCAGTCCTTGGAGCCGATTTGCATTATTTCATCGGCTGGTGGCAGATTCTCCACCATGTCGTCGTATCATGCCTGCTACGTCGACCAGCGTGTGCGCTGTCCCGGGTCATTTACTAAGGATGACAGCGTTGGCATACAAAGTGAGCACAATGATGTGAAGGCGAACTTGCAGCATATCATTGAGGTTTTCAGGGAAGGTGAGTTTCAAGTGGATCAGAACTGACATTCATAATTACCTGGTTAATGTTTTCTTGTGTAGCCTCCTCGCACGCTTCAGGACAGTCCCTGCTCGACTTCTTATCCACCGCCGATACCTCCAATCCCATCGTACTTTTCATCGATATCCCTTCTTACCCGAAACACAAAGCCACACTCTACGGCCGCGACCTCCTCCAGCACATCATCACGACATACGGCACCTCCCACCGCTTCGTAGCCGTCGCCATGGTCGAGGACGAGATCGCGGAACTGAACGCTTGCGTTGACCTCGGCGCCATCGATGTTGTCCACAGGAAATTCGAGTCCCCGCGGATCATGGGCATTCGCGCATTGTTGTACCGCTTGGAGAAAACCGTACCGGGGACTCTGAAGAAGGCGAGCTGGCTTGAAGGCGGCACTGAGATGGGGCATGGAGAAAGTGATCGGCTGATTGATTCATTATTTAACGTCATGATTTTTGATCAACTTCCGTATCTGGACCAGCTGGTTCTAACGTACGTCGCTGACGTCGTTGTGTGTTTTCGGTAAATTCTAACAGGCGAAATTAGGCCGGTGTCCATATCGGGGGAAAGGGGGCAGTATTTGGCGTCGATAATCGGGTACTGGGAGTTTTCGGCACACCGGCTGTCGGACGACGATCTGTTCCAATGTGCATGCTACATTTTCGAACATTCCTTCACCATGCCGGAGGTGCAGCACCTAGTACTCTCACCACGTACGTATACAACACGTTTAGAGCTTGAGTTTTGGCTAACGCACAATAGAAAAACTCCGTGAATTTCTCACTATCATCCGCGCGTCTTATAAACCCGAAAATCCATACCACAACTTTCGTCATGCCGTCGACGTCCTCCAAGCTACCTTCGTCTTCCTCTCTTCAATGCATGCTCTCCCACCGTACCCTGCATCCTCGCCACGGCTTCCGAAATCCCTACCGTGTGATTCGCTCTCGCCCCTTCTCACTCCCCTCGACTCGCTCGCTCTCCTCATTACAGCCATAGGACATGACGTCGGCCATCCCGGCGTTACAAACGCCTTCCTCGTCGCGTCTCGCTCACCTCTTGCACGAATGTACAACGACCGCTCGGTCCTCGAATCCTTCCACTGCGCGATCTTCATCCAGATTCTCACCCGGTACTGGCCGGCAACGATTACCAAAGAGTCCGAGGAGCTCAAAGAGACGGTGGTAGAAGCAGTGCTCGCTACGGATATGGCGCTTCATTTCGAGTATATGTTGAAGCTGGAAGGGATCCATGCCATGGAAGCTGAGGATAGCAAGAAGGCGAGACGGATTCTTTGCGCGGCGCTGACGAAGTGTGCGGATATTTCGAATGTGGCTAGGGCGTTGGAGATTTCGGCGGACTGGGGTAATGCTCTCATGGATGAGTTTAAGAATATGACGACCTTGCAGGATAGGTCCAAGATCAAGAAGCCGCCACAGTCGTGTCAGTCTTCAACGTCAGTGGCATCGGCATCAGAAGCTTCGTCTTCTGTGGCGCCGGCGTCATTGTCAGGAGTACCTCAGAAGACGCTATCGCCTGCGGAAAAGGATGTGATTGAACTGGCCAAGTCGCAGTTGTTTTTCATAAATTCGTTTGCGTACCCTCTGTTCAAGGCTGTGAGTGGAATCGTCCCAGAGCTAGGCTATACCACTGAGCAGATTGAGGAGAACAAGAAGACGTGGGACAGCAAGTTTGGAGGCTCCAATGGGAGAGGGTAAGACGATTAAGATGAGTGTTAAATTATATCATAGAGTTATGTGTAGGCATTTTCTCTACTTCCTTGCTGTACGTTTTACTGTATGATTTCGTTGTGGGAGGCACATTCATCTTTGATTCCTTGTTCATGTCCTTCTTTCAGGGCGATCTATTTCCGCGTGTACATATCATACATAAACCATATATGTGTTTATTTTTCTTCTGCGTTATATGCGTGGTTATGTCATGCCACTGTCTGCATGCGTCCATATTGTATCTTATGTTTTAAGAATAAGCGGCATTGATTCGCCTGTCTTACAAGAACTCTCTTTTAGTCAATAGTTGAATATATAGTTTCAGGCAATTAATTGGTGTAATTTTGGGGAACTTGTCGAGCTGTGTGTTATCATACAGCTTGTTCACAGCTGACGATGCAACTCTTCGCATTTGCCGCATCTTCCACATCTCTCTCCCAACTCGTATACCCCACGTTCTATCTCACAATCTCTCTGTCATCATGACGGCAATAGAGCAGGACCCTCCAGTAAATGAAATCAGACGGTAATATGCACTGTGCCCGCCATGACAGAATACGTTTCTTCACAGTTGTACTCCAGCTGACGTTTTCGCTCGCAGGACCACGCTGAAGCGGATACTATCAAGGAGCGGACCGTTCACAGATGATGCATACATACCTGGTCCTGAAGTCATCAGCTTCCTCTCCGATGTGAAGATATTGTGAGTATTCGAAGTTGGTTTCGAGGTGGTGATGATGGACATCGCTAATCGTTGTTTAATAGGGTCATGTATGTAATTTCCTGATTTCGCACCGCAATCACATCTCTACTATGACAAGCGCTAACCTACGCTCTCCCCTCTCCAGTGGCGCCGGAGGTCTCGGCTGTGAGATCCTCAAAAACCTGGCTCTGTCCGGCTTCACCGACATCCACGTAATCGACATGGACACGATCGATATCTCCAACCTGAACCGGCAATTCCTGTTCCGTCCTACAGACATCGGCAAATCCAAGGCCATCGTCGCCGCCGAGTTCATCACTCGCCGGGTGAAGGGCGTCACTATCACGCCCTTCTACGGAAAAATTCAGGACAAGGATGAGGACTACTACTCTCAGTTCGGGATCGTCATCTGCGGGCTAGACAGCGTGGAGGCTCGGCGATGGATCAACGCGACGCTTGTGAATATGGTGGATATGGCAAATCCGGAGAGTTTGAAGCCACTGATTGACGGTGGAACGGAAGGTTTCAAGGGACAGGCGAGGGTGATCTTACCGACGATCACGTCATGCTACGAGTGTTCGCTGGATATGCTTGGCAAACAGGAAACGTTTCCAATTTGTACAATTGCGAATACACCGAGATTACCAGAGCATTGCATTGAGTGGAGTAGCGTGCTAGAGTGGCCTAGAGTGTTTGAAGGTGTGTCTTCGCCGCACTATGTGAGGTAATATTTGGGTAATGCTAACAGCATGCAGACAAGAAACTGGATAACGACAATCCGGAGCATATCCGCTGGCTATACGAAACTTCTCTTAAGCGCGCTAAGGAATTTAACATCAGTGGCGTCACGTACTCGCTCACCCAGGGCGTCACGAAGAATATTATCCCAGCCATCGCCTCCACCAACGCCATCATCGCGGGTTCGTATTCTCAATACTGCAAGGTTCAACACTTTCAAAAGCTAATCGACTTTTAGCATCCTGCTGCAACGAAGCCTTCAAGATCGCAACGACCTGCAATCCGTACTTGTCGAACTACATGATGTACACAGGAAATGACTCCGTCTACACCTACACTTTCGAGCATCAGAAGAAGGACGACTGTCCGGTCTGCGGAAATCTGGCTACAGATTTTGCCGCAAACTCGGAGTGGACTCTCGAGGAGTTCATGGAGAAGCTGGAGGAGACTCAGAATATGTATATGACTGTAACTCCATTGAGCTTGTGTAACAGTGTACTAACAAATTGGATATTAGTCGCATCAAAAAGCCATCGTTGCGTACGGCGGAGCGCAATTTGTACCTCCAGTCGCCGCCGCAGTTGGAGACGGCTACAAGACCAAATTTGTCAAAAAAGCTGAAGGACCTGGTCGGGAACGGGCAGGAAGTTTCGATAACAGATCCTGGCTTGCCGTTTAGTGTCAAGTTAAAGGTAGGGTATTACTAGCTTTGCCGCGATAGAAGCGCTATATGAAGGGATGTAAACACGTATGCACTGTATATTACAAAGCACGCTACGTATGGACAATACTGCATTAGGTGCAACTACATTCTATCGAACCAGATCTCAACCCAGCACAAATCCAAAAAAAAAAGCACCACTCACTCCTAAGTCCCATCCGCCTGCGCCACCACTGACGGAATCTGCCCCATTGCCGTCCGAATCACATCCTTCCCGTCAATAATACCTGTCGTCAATATGAGGATTTTTCTCCGTTCCGCCTCCTGTCGCGCTATATACCGCAGTGCCGCAATCTCTGTGAATGTGATGCCACCCAAAAAGAACACGGCGACGACCTTTCTCTCCATTTTAGACGTGAGCATCGCTTTCGCGCGCACGGCACGCTCCTCACCCTTTTGCAGCTCGTCAAAACTTTGGCCAGACACGTTCCGAAGTATCTCCTCCGCGCCACGCCAACCCGAACCGGCGCTCGAGATCTTTGTCCCCAGTGCGCGTTTCTGGATGACGCATTGCACAAGGCGTACGCTGAGCGGCGCGTATCCAGAGTAGACGTACGCAATGTCCTCCGGTGCCTGTTCGTTCACGTCGTCGACTATCAACCTTAGGGATCTGCGGAGGTTCGAGAATTGGAATTGGGACGGCCCCTTGCCGCGGGTGTACAGCAAGTCAAGTTTCGCGAGAGCGTTTAAGGTGAGAATGTGCTCGTAGCCGTAGGAGTTGAAGATTTCGCGTTTGAAAAAAGCGAGGTCCTTTTCCTTCAACCCGCCACTCACGAGACTTTCCAGTGCCAGCAACCGAAGTACAACTTCGATCCCTACCCCTCGCGCAATCAATTCCTCGATCGTCTGATTCAGCGTCGTCATATCCAAACCCGAAGCCACGAGATTCTGCTGCACCTCCAACGCGCGAATGAAAAACTCAGTTTGCGTCCGGCTCATGATCTCCTCCGCCAAGTTGGTGTGCAGCTTCAAACTCTGGTGCTCGGCCTGCAAGCCACTAAGCTTGCTAACAAACTCCTTGATTTGGGAGACGGTCTTAGCATTATGACGCTCCTCGTAGTTTTCGTTCAGCTTCCGCGCGACTTTGTTGAGTGTGGTACCCACGACGGCGAAGTTCAAGTCGCGAAGGGTACCAAAAAGCGAGTCATTCGAGTCGAGGACAATTTTGCGGGTCTTGTTACGCTCCGCGATTGGCGAAGTGCTCATTACCGAGTTTGCGGAAGATCCAGTTGCGGCTGGTGGCAATTTGGCGTTTGCGGACGTGAATATCGAGCTGGGGATCTCGGTCTGAGAGTTTCGGATTGTGAAAACTTCGTCGATCAACCCCTCGTACGTCAACTGAGTCATCAGAGGCGTGACCATGTCGGTGCCACGCTCGATGATTATGAGTTGGTCGAATGTGCTGGTATCGCCTTTGGACCACTCTGCCTGTTCGCCTCCTACGGCGGCAGAGGAAGAGGATTCTTCCTGACGGAGGCGGAGGAGAAGATCGCAGAGTTTCTTGGCATTTGTGCCTTTGCCAATAATGCGTGGATAGAGGCCATAGGATTTCTGGAGGGCGTTGAGCGCGAGGGCTGAGAAGTTTACAGTGGTGGGGAGGCCATTCTGTGGGATCTCAGTAGGTTTCAACAAGGAAAAGAATTGGGAATGGTGCTCACGAGATACATATCCTTGAAACCAGAGTCTGGAAGTTCAATGCTGAATAGGTCATCTTCTAGGGGAATGAATCCCAAATTCCAGTTTGATAACGCGATGTCGCCGAGCACGCCTTCGTCTTCGAATACCTTCTCAACTGAAAGCATCCGCCGGGGATACAGAAATACATTGAAATCGTAATCTGTTTCCGACGTCTGGATTAACTGCTTTATCTGTGCTGCAACGCAATGTTAGTCGATGTACAAAAGCGCAGACGTCCTTGGGGAACCACAACTCACCACATACTATCCCCGCATTCTTAATATCCCCTCGTATTAAATAAACTATATTCCGCTGTGCATTCTCCTTCTGAGGGCCATCATCCAGCCAAAATATATTGTCGACGCCATGCTCCTGCAATAACATCTCTAGTTATCAAGCTGTCCGTATTCAACATAACCAGAGTTCCTACCTGCAATACCGAAAACCGCGCTATGTGACTTAATGGTGCGCTCAGAGTCCTGTCCAGAATCAAGGATTTCTTCCCCCGGACCTTTAGACATTCGTCAGCAATCTTGAGACAGCATAAGAACGGAGAGATGGGCTATCATACAGACTCGAGCAAGGTCAGGAGTGACGCTAACGCGTCCGCCTTGAGCACCTTGGGATTTATTGACGTTGGTAGCGTAGACATAAATATCTTCTCAATTTAGTAGTAAAATATTCGAACTAAGAGCCTAGACCGAGGGTAATCAAATGGTCCGTAGCACGAGTTGATCGACCACTACTTGCCGGTGTGCGACTATCATCAGTCCTGGTCTAATTCCAATGTGACCCTAAACCCTGAATTATCAGTAGGGCTAGGTCGTCATGGGAGAAACATTGGGTCTCCACACGCAGAATTCTTTCGTATGGAACATTTGTGCATAACGTACGCATATACTTGTGAATACCGGATGACGACCTACCACCATTACGTATGTGTATGACCATTCACTACTTCATTGCTTCTACTTATGGGTATTGAGGGTATGTGTAATTATGTTTGAAATAACTGATCGTCAGTCTCAGTCGCACTGTTCTATTCCTTTTACTCGAAGGTAGGCGCGTACTTCGACACGCTTCGCAACTTCTTGCCATACATATAGAAAAAAACCGGCACTGGCACCAATACCAATGCGAGGCACCCGATCAATGTCCCTGCCCATTGCGTTCCGAGATTATGGAACATTGCGCCAGCGAACAACGGGAATCCGGCTCCGAATCCCGATCTGAGGAACGTATTCGCAGCCACGGCTGACGCCGCGAACATGAGGTAGGACTCGATGATATAGTTCAATGCGGAGAGGAAAATCGAGATGAGTCCGATACCGGTGAATATTCCGGAAAGTGTCGGCACAATCCAGTGGATGTTCTGATGAAATGAACCAGTCCACGTCAGCCAGAACATGCCGATTGTGAAAAAGACGCCGCCGAGAATAGTGGGCAGAAGGCGCACTTCAGGTACAGGCTGACCGCCGTTGGCTTGAATGCGCCGATATGTCATCGGCTCGAACGAAATTACAAGTAATCCGCCTAGTATCTCGCCGATGACGAGACCAAGGTATGGAAGCTCGGCCACAGCGAAGTTCATACCGTATCCCTCAAAGAAAATGATCGGGTAAGCCTCGAGAAGGAGGTACAAGATACCATATATGAATGACGTGTATAGAGTGATTAGAAATAAAATCGGCTCTTGGAAAAGCATCTTGAGCGGCCGGGACAAGTTCTTCTCCACGAGCTCATGGTAGTCGAGTTCGCTCTCTTGTTGCAGAGCACGGATACACCAGTTACCCGTCTCCCGTTTCAAAATGGCTGCCTTTTGTACCAGAACTTGTGGTGGGTATGTCTCGTCCATGAAAAGAAGTGCAAGCACAAAGGAAGAGAATCCCATTATAGATGTTAGATACTCAGTCCACCGCCAACCGAGATAGCTCTGCACGATGAATCCACCGACAACTGGTGCAATGATGGGCCCGGTGAACACACAAGTTGCGAAAATCGCAATAGCCATCCCTCGAGTCTTGTTGCCAAATATATCTGCGAAGGCAGCTGGTACGACCACGAGACAAGAAGCGCCGAAGAAGCCTGCGAAGAATCGACATATCATCAGTGATGCGATATCTTGCGATCTTGCGACCGCCATTTGAAATACTGCGCTGACGAACGTGGAGATCAAAATTGGCAGTTTCCGACCATACAATTCAGACATGGGAGCCCACAACAGCGGTCCAGATGCGAATCCGACAACGTACAATGAAATCGCTAGTGTGGCTGTCACTTGTCCGATTCCGAAGTGCACGCGAATGGCAAACGTTGCTGGAGCGAAGATCGATGATCCCCACGCGACGACGAAAGTCGCGTAGCCCAAGATAGCCATTACCATCAGCTTCTTTCTGATGTTCCAATTCAGAGGATGTAACGGATCCTTTGATCCTTCGAAATCGACGATATAGTCATCGATGTTGGGTGGATAAGGCGGATAGTTCCTTCCTCCGCCGAAGGGAAGTAGCGGTGACTTCTCAATGTTTTTCTCAATTTTCTTGCCTCGTCGACACATTGTCTCTGAATGGATTGACCTGTGGGACACCGCCCGTGCCAAAGCCACTCGGTCATGGCGTCTGTAAGGGGACTTATGGGTAGTATGCATTCCAAGTACGTTGGAAACATCATCGTTTTCCTGCGGTGCGCCCTGAATTGGTCCATTCTGCCGTCGGGTGATGGTTTCCGGAAGATTGACTGTGTAGGTGTCTGCTTCCGGATCATGATATGTTGTTTCTGATTCTGAACCATTGATACTCTGACTGGCAGAGACAGTCCTGCCTATCTGTCTGTCAGTAACGTCCCTGCTATTTTCTAATGCAGATCCTGAGGTGGACATGACGAATTGCCTCAGATATATAATGATTGGGGGTGAACAGAGGGAAGGAAAGCTCTCGGTAGACTCTGTTAAACGTTGTTCTACATTGCGATGTTAAGTGGCGTACGAGAACGTTGAGCCGATTAGAGCGTCGATATTCATTGCCGTGAGCATGTGTATAACATACGACTGTACGACTGTCGATCATAGACAGTCATAGTCTACGGCAATCGCGTTACTGTTAATCTACCGTCACACAAGCGAAAAATATCTGGCCGCTTGCAAAAGGTACACGTTCCGTCTGCAAATAGCTCCCCAAATAATATTTTGTTTATGATTGAGTTTCTCGTTTTACTATAAACGAAATGTATGTGGCGAAGCATTGGATAATGGTAACCTCTAATGCCATCGCTGCAGAGGCTCATCTCGGCTTTCACGTCATTAATGTCAGCCGCACGTCCCGCAGACGTCATTGGGTGCGTAATTTACGCCGAAACTCGTGGCCCTAACCACGAGTTCTCGCCTAAATTGAATGCCGCGTCAGAAACCATGGACCTTGGATAGGGTTCAGCCACGGTCAGATGTGGGGTCCTAATGCACGTGTAGCTTCGAATGAAAGTAACAGGAGGCGGAGACTAAGGAGAGGAACGATAAAGAAGACGCAAGAAATGTGGTTCAATGGAGGAAAGAACGGAGGAATGGAATTGAGATTGGAGAAACGAACGTTTTAATTGTGAGCCATTGCCCATAATGTCTCTGACTGCCTTGACTTTGCTGACGACTCACAACTTAAGATTTTATATTGATTTTAATAATAATTTGGATAAAAATGCTAAGGTATTATACATAACGGATTTTTTTAATAATTATGAATATGACTTGTTAATTTTACGCTGTATACATAACTTGTTGAATATTATAAATTTTTTTGCCATAATTCTGGAAATTTTGATTCTATTTTAATTATATGCGCTGAAAAAAGCTACTATTAGTAAAGGTTTGAACATTATATAATGAATACATTAGCGGGAAGGCAGATTGATATCTATCGAGCACAATCCATCAACGTCATTCATCTCCTTGAGCTTCCTCACCGAGTGTTGACGACGCTGTTTCGAGGAGTGAACTCGCTATCATAGTTTCAGCATGAAGATATGCTGTTTTTGCGGCTTCTCATCTCATCGACGCTTTTATCGCTCTCGGATCGCATGGGGTTGTACTGTTAATGTTAGTTACTGATTGGATCTGAGATGGCGCACACCGTCAGGAATCGTGCAAATCTGGCGTAATATCTGCAAAATCTTGTAACGGAGAAAATTTGTAATGTGAAGGGTCTAACAGATGTCGATTGGTCGATAATCGTTAATTGTGATGCTGACATCATCAATAAGCTGAACCGGCTAGCCATCCGTCTTCGTCGCAAAAAGATAATGTGATTATAGAATCCCGGTCATAAATGCCATTTAGATGATATATTATATTGCCGAATAGATAGTGGTGGACGATAGCGAAGATCAAGTAGTCTGCGTCTTCCTCGCCGTGCAACAGTAACACATCGTCCGTCAGGTTTGCAGCAAATAACAATGCCGACTTTCATCTACTCAGCTACTCATCTCATCATGATCTATTAATGTAAATACCATCATAGTTGGCCTGCCAAAATCATATCCCTCCCCAACTGTCGCCACCTAATGGCCTTAATATCCTGTCCCGCCAACAATGGCGACACTTCAACTCCGTTCTTTCCCAAATATATTGGCGCTATCGTCACAATCAATGAATCAACGATATTCGATTCCATATCTTTATCAAATGACACTCCAAGGATGTCATCTATAACCTGCCCGCCACCTTCGATCATCAATGAGCGTATTCCCCGGCATTCGAGAGCAGTCAATATTGAAAGCCATGATTTTAATCTATCATTCGAGCGCAGTCCACGGACTGATATCACGATGCCACCGGATGCCTCAATCTCCTTCGCCTTTCGTTGCACGTCGTCAGGAATCCCGTTTTCCCACTCGCCTGAGACCAAAATCCAGGGCGCCTTACCTTCCTGACTCGCCGCTGATAATATTACCTTCGATCTCGTCGTAATGTTGGATCGCAGAGACTTCAGTACCAGCAGTGTTAATATTCAAAGCAAAGGCTAGTTCGGGATATTCACAAGGCACAAAGAATTGCACTAACCGGATCAACGATAATTGGCCTAGGCGACGCCTCAGCCTGAGACTTCCCTTTAACAGGGTATCGACAATTAAGCGCCGGATCGTCGGCCAAAGCGGTACCGGCTCCAACAAGAATGGCCTCATGCCGAGATCGGAGGTAATGTGTCATAGCCTTTGATTCTTGGCCCGAAAGCTGTGTTCGCAGCCCCTTTCCAAGGGCTATTCGAGAGTCCAGACTCGCAGCATAAGTTAGAGTGACGAATGGTCTCCTGGCGTGCTCCGGTGACAGATTTTCCTCCGGAGGCGGCAGGTATGACTCGAGGAATTGAAGTGTGTCAGGGTCCAGGGGCTCGAGTGGTTGTGACGATATGGAGGACGACATAGTGACTACGTGAGATTCATAATCGGCGATGTAGCCTGTGAGGAGAATTGAGCTTTTGGTGGCCGGTGGAGATTTGTGGCAGAAACGCCCCCCTGAATACCGAAACTCCCAAAACCCTGGCGATACTTTTAGAGCTCATTAGACAGCAGCCTCACAATCTCCATTGTGCGACGACTAGTTACAATATCCCAAAATTGATTGCCTTAACAATCTGTGACAAGTACAGCATGACTGTGCTCAGACCCGCAATGTATTGCAAGATGAATTATTCCGTTACACCGAGATACCTGAAGATGCGACAGGGAAGATTCGAGGCTGTGAGGGTCAATTCATACCGTCCGGTGTAATAGTCTCGAATATATAATACTGCTTCGATTCTGAAGAGTTTGCTCCTTTCTCACTGTAGACTTACTTTGTATTGACCGAATATATTGTTCGATTATTTCTGATACTCTGATCACATAAGCTCATTCATTCGAACCTATGTATTTCATTCCGAGGTTCAAGCTTCATTCAACAAGAAGCGTGCGGGCGCTTCTCTCGGTTTTCCTATTCATTACCGTCTTTCTTCTACGTAAGTTAAGCGTCATGGCTTGTGCTACTATTACTTGCTTATGCCTTTTACTCAGTCTTCGTTATTCTCGGATGCACATCCTCAAGCGGATCCTACTCCTCCGTTTACGCCGTCAGGTTCACATCCGAACTCAAATCGAATGACACGCTCTCCGTTCGGGCAGGCTACTACGGCATCTGCGTCGACTCCAACTCCCTACTGACCTGCTCCTCTTCCAAGAACACTACGGCCCTCAGCGCCTTCCGCTCTGAAAAAACCTCGTCCGGCGCGACAGTCGATCTTGTCTCCCTTGCGGAACTCGTCTCAAGGGAGCTCATCCACCCGGCTCTTGCCATCACTGCGGTCATCTTCGTCGTCATTGCTTTTTTCGCGAACTGCGCCAGGTGCCTTGCCTTTGATTCTGAGTCGGTTTACCCGAGCGCGCTTAACTCTATCACATTGTGGAGCTCAATACTGGCGATGGTGGTGTGGGGAATGGGAGCTGCATGGTCGCATGTTGCAGCGTAAGTCGTTTAGCTTTGCAATCTAATGTTTAAGAATTTATTATCCTGACTAACTTTCCAGGAACTCGCTCGCCTCGGTCATCTACAATTCGACATCCGGTGCCATCTCTGCCACGCTTGGACGTAAGCTCGACGCCATGGGGTGGACTGCCTTCGCGTTTATGCTGCAAGTCACCGCCGGAATTGTCATCTGCGTAGCATGGGACGCCAAGAACGGTGTCAGAGGGAGTACTACTAGCCAGAATGCTGTCGAGCAGGGAATCTATCCTGCTCCTGTCATCGGGAGAATGTACACGGAGGAGAGTGATGTCAAGTCGCCATATCAATGAGTAGCGAGACTGGGAGTATGACGTCGTCAAGGTAACGAGGAAAATTGAATGCTTTGAGCAGCGAGCTTTATATGGGGCTGTATTTCGGCTGGTATAATCTATTTATTCGCTTAGCTTTAATATGTTTATAGAATTTTGACATAATACGTGGTTTTGACGCGATTATCTTGACCATGCAATCTGCTGACGGCACTAAAACAAAGTTTAGCAATGTTCTTGGTGTAGATTTTAATCATTCGAAATTTTAATGGCCCGAAATAAATTATCTCGTTTTAGTTCGATCGGCGTAGGCAAAACTCCGACGTCTCGTGGCTTCCACACACGGACTATGAATGCCAATAACAAATACTACTATGTTATTACGGTATTCTTACGTATTTCTGAAATTCTGGTGGTTGCATTCGGACGGACTAGGCAAATATTATGTCGAGGGTTCCAGGGTTTTTCGGATTTAAAAGATTATGATAATTATTCGATACAACACCCTAACCCCATGAGTACGATGTTCGGCATGAGGGATTTCGGACTCATTCCTGTTTCGTCCGTACAGAAACATAATTAAACATAATTACTCCGGCTATATATTGCCGATACGTTGGAAGTTGTGCAGCACTCAACTTCTCTCACCCTTATATGAGCTACCACTCCGCTCTTCCATACTCCTCATCATCGTCACCTCCCCAACTCTGCAAAATACCACCTATTACTGCACATCCTCAGCTACTGCAACTTCAATGGCTCAACTATCCGAGTTCAAGGGATGGGTCGCACTCGACAAGGACTCCGTCAAGGGCAATCTCGTGAACACCACCTTCACGGCCAAGCCTTTCACTGACGATGATGTCGATATCAAGATTTCTCATTGGTATTTATTCCCATTCCATTATCGCAATTAGAGCTTAATTAACAATTCTCCTCACAAAGCGGCGTCTGCGCGTCCGACCTCCATACCCTCCGATCTGGTTGGGGCCCCTCGCTCTATCCCCTAGTCGTCGGCCACGAAATTGTCGGCACCGTCGTCCGCAAGGGCAAAAACGTCACGCACCTCGACGTGGGCGACCGCGTCGGTGTCGGCGCTCAGGTATATGCGTGCGACAAACCTACCTGCCACGAGTGCTCAACCGGCAACGAGCAGTACTGCAACGAGCATGTCTACACGTACAATGCCAAGTTCGCGGACGGATCGGTCTCGTACGGTGGCTACGCAGAGCATGGAAGATACCCTGCTTCGTTCGTGTTCAAGATTCCCGAGGGCATCGCATCCGAAATCGCGGCCCCTATGCTCTGCGGTGGCGTCACGGTGTACTCACCACTGAAACGTTACGGCTGCGGACCCGGCAAGACTGTCGCGATCGTCGGCATCGGTGGCCTCGGACATTTTGGGATCCTCTTCGCGAAGGCACTCGGCGCGGATAAGATCATTGCAATCTCACGTTCCCGCGCCAAGGAGGCGGACTCCAGAGCCATGGGCGCCACGGGATTCATCGCGACGCAGGAACCGGACTGGCTGGAGAAGAACGCCAACTCTATCGACTTGATCGTGTCGACCGCCAACGACGCGTCAATCCCCGTGGCCAAGTACATCTCACTTCTTGCAGTCGGCGGGACGATGATCCAGGTTGGCGCACCGGAGGAGCCGCTCCCCACCTTCGATTTAAGCCCACTGATCTTTGGGAACAGACACCTCGGCGGAACTCTTATCGGTTCGCGCGATGAGGTCAGGGAGATGATGGAGCTGGCTGCGACTCAGGGTATCAGGAGCTGGATTGAGACGAGGCCGATGGCGAACGTGAATGAAGTCGTCCAGGATATGGAGGCCGGTAAGGCGTATTATCGCTATGTCTTGGTCAATTAGTAGACTTGCTATGTCCTAGCCTCTCGTTACAGCGCTTGTATATATGAAATGCGTATAAACTGACGAGGAGTATGTCGCATTAAGTCTTGGCGAAAATATCGATATCAAAAAATTCTACTGAATTCGACCTGCGAGTATGGTAATCGAGTTAATCAAGTTTGCCTAAAATCATACGCTGCGAAACTCGCAGGTTCAGGGACCAAAAATTACCCCAGTCCCGTATGATACAAAGCAGCAAGCAGGCAGATTCGCATATTCAGCGCCGGGAGTGCTGGCCCTCGTTCCGCACAACGCCCCAGCATGCATTGGCGTGGCGTGCGATTCGCCGAGATCACCATGCAAACCGCAGGCGAGATTGCCAGCTGTTCCACACGGGATCTGGAAGCTTCTGCTTTGCAAGTGGTGGTAAGCTGGCGCGAGGAACGAACGAGGAGAAAGAAGCTTTGAAGTCTTGGGAGTTGTCGGGCATTGCCGATGGATTTGCTTGCCAACTTTATTTAATACTCAGATGACGCAAAGCCTTCAGGGTGTGACTCATTCTCTTTCCCGCTATATTCTTCGCAGCTGGGAGCTGGCGATCAAGCAGACGAAGAGCTTTCCATAGGCGAGAATCGAAATCATGAGCATACGAAGCCGTTACACGCTGATTAGCGGACATGCGAAATGTTTCGATTGCGACCTCTGGGCAAGGTGTGCCTTGCGGTTGTCCGAGATGCTCGGACGCCTAGTAAACCAAATCTGAAAACAAAGGTACTCGGGCCTGATCGTTGTTCTCCTGAGAGGGCAGAGGAATGTACCTGTACCGGTACTATACTTGAGGGAACAATCGACCTGCGAAAGGGTTATCACCTATCTTCTCTACTTGCGGCAGAAATGCCAAACGTTGGCAGCGAGTTGCCTGTTCTTCCCCTGATTCCTGAGCTTAATCCTGAAGTGGCGCAGCTGTCGGGGATGTGGAATTGATTGTTATGGTGCTCTGTGCACACTGGACAGTAGCGGGCACATCGGGGTTTCCCATCGCATGTTAATACGCTGTTAGCTTACTAATGCTTTCTCCGAGCCCTAAACTGGAGTGGACATTCAATGAGCGGAAAATTCATTGTAACGCCGAGCAAATGGCTTCCGTGAGCGTTTACACTACATGGGGATATATCCGAGAATCGGTTTCTACTGCTCGGGTACGGGATACGAAGGACCAGCTTATTCCTGTTCCAAACAAGAAAATGCTTAATGTATTAATCACTTGAGTCCCATATCTTATAATTAACCAAATACACTTCGCAAAACACGAAATCACACCAAACTGACAGAATCAGATGCAAACACAAACTCCATTTACGACACGCCATTCTAACCTCCCAACTATCCGTACTGCAAGCTATTCCGGCTTCCAAGTCACGCCACCGGATGAGGAGCACACCACTTGTTGAGGGATCCTGGCAGTTAGGTGATCAAGGCGACAGAGGGGCCGCACGAAAATGATGAAGCTTGTTATAACACTATTTCTTGGATTACCAAACATTTTTTGGTGCAAGATTGCATGTTCCATTTCTTTTCTACATTCTGAATTAACGCGAATCAGATGAACTGCTAAGATAACTTTGAGTAGAATAGGAGACGGCGGAAAATTATTTATTACGTGTTCGCAGTTTTCAAGGAGTCTTTGGAACGTGCACGGTGCTGAACTGACTGTACTGTTTACGTATCGCTTTTTATTCTTCCGATTGTTTTCCGAATCGTTTATCGTTTGCAATAAGAATATTTCTATTTAATTAATAGTATGAATACTATCCATAGAACTAGACCATCGTCCAATGTGCATTCTAACTGTACGGTAACCCCTACCCATACCTCCGACCACCTCGCTAGCGGGCTAGCGGCATCAAACTGTTTCTGGGATGTCGTGCAAGAATGGGCTCGGACATTCGGGGTTTTCTAGGAGGAGTTACCGGTATACTGAGGGAGAGGAATCTCCGTATTGCTAATCATCGAGACGGGATGATTAATCCCGCGGGGATCGCTGACCGCTGGACCGGGTTGCCGTCGCAGTTTTTCGTTTTCAGGTACTACTTATATCCGCCGGACTTTGTGTATCCCCGATATGAGCTCGGCCATTGTGGCGGTGCCCGGATAGCGGCAAGGCCCGGCATCATCAAAGTGTAAATTTTCTCTGACGTTGCCATGCCTCGGCTTTTGGAAAATCACCTCGGAGTATTGAGCTTTCTATCCTACTCGGGCCGGGGTCGGACTTGGGAAACGCCGTCCGAGTGGCGACTGGAGCTTGCTGAGTAGTGAGTATCCTGAAGTAGCAAATTGTAGCTACTTCGCTGTCCGTACTCGCGGTTGGCCTGTCCGTTCTCGCAAACGCCGTCCACAGTCCACTCTCTTTATAACCACTTGCACTCCCGTCGCTATGGCTTCTCTTCTCTCATTAAAGACCCGCAATGGCCAGAGACGAAGAGTCCCAGATCCCTTCTATAGATGCCACGGTCGACGCCTCTGTCGTGAACGGTTCCGCCACGGAGTCTGACGAGACTCAGGACGCCCTGACCCCCGTTGTCTCCTCCCAGATAAAGGAGGAGTACGATGCTGCAAGAGTCTCGATCCCAGTATCACCTGCACATTTTAATCACAACGATGCACTCGCCCTCGACCGCGTTCAGTCCGGCATTTCGATCGCCGGCGAGACTGTTGGCAAGTCGCGCGGCCTGGGAGTGTCCAAGTCCGGCAAACCGTTGCCCAGCTTTGGAGGAGGAAAGGAGTACCCACCGCTGCTACCGATGCGCGAAAAGTATGTCGTCGAGTTTGATGGTGCCGACGATCCGATACATCCTCAAAATTGGGTGTTCCGCAGGAAACTAACGGTAATGGCAATCCTGGGTTTTGACACCATGATTGCCGCCTGGGGCTCGTCCATTTTCTCCTCCGCGACCCAGGCCGTTGCCGAGAAGTTCGGAGTTTCCGTCGTCGTTGTGCTTCTCGGCCTGTCGCTCTACGTCTTGGGTTTCGCGTCCGGTCCTCTGCTCTGGGCTCCTGCGTCTGAGTTGTACGGTCGACGCCTGCCACTACTCGTCTCGTGCTTCGCCTTTGCGATCTTCAATCTTGCCGTTGCTCGCGCGTATGATCTGCAGACAATCTTCATTTGCCGTTTCTTCGCGGGCTTCTGTGGGGCCTGCCCTCTCACCGTCGTGCCCGCTGTATTTGCTGACATCTTTGGCAATCGATCCCGCGGTCTAGCCCTGGCCTGCTTCGCGACCGCCGTCTTTTGCGGCCCGCTCATTGCGCCCGTCGTCGGGGGTTTCATTGTGGAGAGCTATCTTGGATGGCGTTGGACGGAATACCTGACCAGCATCATGGGGTTCTTCTCATTCCTGCTCATCTTGTTCTTCATCGAGGAGTCGTACGCACCTGTAGTTCTCGTCAACAAGGCCGCCGAGCTGCGTCGCCGCACGGGGAACTGGGGCATTCACGCACGTCAGGAGCAGATTGAGTTGGACATGAAGGAGCTGCTTGAGAAGAACTTTGCCCGCCCGATACGGATGCTCTTTACCGAGCCGATTCTCCTCCTCATCTCGATCTACGCCGCATTCGTCTACGGCATTCTGTACCTCCTCCTCGAGGCCTACCCCATCATCTTCGTCGAGGGTTACGGCATGTCTTTGTCGGTTGGTATGCTCCCTTACTGCGGGATGGTCGTCGGTGAATTCATTGGTGGCCTGATCGTCATTTCATTCGAGCCTTACACGTTCCGCAAGATTATGGAGAACGGCGGCCGTCCCGTCCCCGAAGCGCGCCTCCTCCCCACCATGCTCGGCTCAGTTGTCTTCCCCATTGGCATGTTCTGGCTGACATGGACCGGCGCGTACCACGAGCACGTTCACTGGATAGTACCGACTCTGGCTGGCCTCTTCATCGGCTCAGGCCTTATCCTAATCTTTCTCTCCTCCATCACCTACGTCGTCGAGTCATACCTCATGTTTGCCGCGTCGGCAATGGCGGCCAATACTATGCTCAGATCAGCATTCGGTGCGGGTTTCCCTCTGTTTGCAGACGGCATGTTCCATAATCTCGGCGTGCAGTGGGCCGGTACGTTATTGGGGTGCCTGGGACTGATGCTCATGCCAGTGCCTTTACTGTTTTACATTTTCGGCAAGAGGCTAAGACAGATGTCGCGGTATGCGCCTACTTAAGTGGGTATGTGGGCGATTGAGATGGATTTGTTTTCTGAACAAAGTAAAGTACATAGAAAGAACGAGGAGCATTGAGGGAAAAGTCCAGGGATTTCATTGTGTTTTGAATATTATTCATTACTGTGGCGTTCAGTTTCTTGTCGCGTTGGAGAGGGAAAGAAAACGGAGAATAATTATCTTGGTCAGACATAATGTGTTGCCTTTGATGTCATATGGATTTATATGGATTTATATGGATTTGTCGATTATTGGTCAGCTAGATCGTTGTAATTCTTTTTTTTTATACACTGTATTAATACTATAATTGATAGTTTACTTTCCATAAACAATACGGCTGTACGATTCCTAGCCAATTATCTACATCAGCGTCGCGCGCTTGATCGTTTGCGTGTGGTCCTGTCTATTGTAATCCGTGCCATGCCTCGGCTAAAACACGAGTCAAAACAATAGCTCGGAAAACAATATTTTTTGTTGCATTTATCCCCGCCAATAGCCGCCTCCATGCTCGGAGCAACACGACAACTAACTCGGAACTTTGCATCACTGCACAAACAGGTACGTACAGTCTATATTCCCTCCATGTGCTCAACACGATCTGGTTTTGCTCCTAAATGTGAACAAGAGAGGACGTCGTAGGCTTTATTGATGTGAGGAGAGTTACGCGTCGGCCAATGATTCTTTTGTTCGGCACCTCGTGGTAGACGCGGACTCGCGACGCTCAAGAACTGACTTCTATGACTATTTAAGAGTGAAAATGGGCAAGAAATGAACAGCTACGGCGTAAAGGATACCTTGCTTAACATTGCCAGATCACTCAACCAGATCATTCATTACAGTGGCTGAATCCCGCTAGAACTGAAACAAGAACTCCTACCACCGCATAAGTTCAACGCTATACTTCGCTAGATTTTATTCACATGACTAAAGACACTAACGACATCTAAAAAGCAGTACGCGTCGATAAACGAGGATCTTCAGTACAACTTGATTGACTTGGTGTCATGGAGGTCGGGTGAAGGAGAAGTGAGAGAAACCACAGCTAAGGATGCTCAGCGGACCAGGAGCCTCGCATGCTACGAGTACGAGACAGATGTAGTAAAACTAAACTGTCGACACGTACCTACTAATCCAGAGGGTTTGAAAACGTTAATATTTGACAGAGTGGAAGATCATGTTTAAATGTTGCAAGTTGCCACACTACAACTGATCTGAAAGCCGTAGTGAAATCGTTGGTCGAATACCATATTCGCCAATACAATAATAACCTTGTGAAAAAAATAAGGATCACAAGCGAGGAGGGTAAATAAATGGATGCACTGGGCTAGGGCTTCCCAGGACAGTGATCTTCAAATAGCTTAAAAACAATCGCTTGTCACGGCCACCAAGAATTCGCAAGCAAAGAGTAAACTGTGCCAAAAGCATACGTCTTGTTTACCGTTAAATTGGTTACCATCGACCAGATTCTTCGTCGTTTCCATAGCAGTTTGCTATCTTTTTGTGGCTGAACTAGAACAAGCTCATTATGGCGCCTCCTCGACCCCGCAAGATTGCTGTTGTTGGATCTCGAGCTGTCGGTACGTGATTCTGATAGATGCCGATATTACTTCAAATATATAGAGGCGTGTGTATTAGGGACAGTTGCTTAATATCCGTGACACTGTAGGTAAGTCATCTATGACTGTTCAGTTTGTGGAGGAGCACTTCGTGGAGAGCTACTATCCCACGATTGAAAATCAGTTCTCCAAAATCATTCGTTATAAGGGCCAGGACTATGCCACCGAAATTCTCGATACTGCTGGACAGGTAAAGCTCCTTTCATTTATTGATTATATTACTTGGGATCTAAGTTGAATTTGCTACAGGATGAATTCAGTATTATGAACCAGAAGCATTCCATTGGAGTTCACGGATACGTTCTTGTGTACTCTATCACTTCAAAGTCATCTTTTGAGATGGTCCGAGTCATACGAGACAAAATACTAAATAATACGGTGCGTGATGCTTTCCTTTCATTGATTTGATTAAATCTGACTTTCGCTAAGGGCACTGAAACAATACCGATGGTCGTCGTTGGAAACAAGAGCGATCTTGGAGCACAAAGGTAGCAGTCAATCTACTCCGCACCCATTTTAGAATCAGTTGTACTGATTTTTTTTCTTTTGTTTTGAAGGAAAGTTGAAACTAGCGAGGGAAAGGATTTGGCCCAGGAGTTTGATTGTCCATTTGTTGAGACGAGCGCCCGTCATAATGCTAATATTGGTGAGACTCGGTCTTGACATAACGCACGCTTTTTCTGGTTTCTAATTTCCCCATAGCGAGAGTTTTCGAGTTGTTGATTGGAGAGATTGAGAAGTATCAGAATCCGACCCCGGACCCGACAGGGAAGTGCATTGTAGTGTGATATATGGGGGTCAGGGGGAATATGGCTAAGTGCGATGCTTGCTGGATTCCATCTCTATGGCGTTTAGCGAGCTCCTTGCAAGCACTTTGGTTTTGTTTATTTGGATACTTGTGAATAATTTCAACAACTAAAGCAGCTTCGGCTGTGAGATGTGACTGGGAATGGTTGGGTTAGGTTGGAGTTAACAGTGTTGCAATGGTTATATAGAAAAGGCATATGACTTCTTTCTATCGTATTTTGTTGGCATTTTGTTAGTTTTATTTGTCCCTGCTTAAATTATTAAGTGTACCATACATTTCGGTGATTGTGATCCAAGTTTAATTACTCCCTCACAATATTTTCCCTAAGTAGCAGCTTGCCCAATTCATAACAACCGCGAACACAAGTTATTTCTCACTCGGTATTACAATATTTGCAACCACTGGTCTGTGATCGCTTGAATAAGTTCCATCTTCGAACTTGTTACTGAGCACACCGTAACCCACAACTTCCACGCCTGGATGCACGAATATATAATCAATTGCCTTCTCCTTCTCTCTATTATTGAACCCGGTGAAAGTCTTTGTGTTGCCATATGTGAGCTTAGAGTCAACTTCCTTCTTCGAATCCCTCAGAAACTTTGCCAATATGGGATATGCGTCTTGATCATGCTCAGAGTTCATATCACCTCCGAGAACTAAGATATCATGATCCTCCAGGTTTTCGATAATACTTCTGATCAGCTTCGCTCCCTCTGTCCTCGCCACAGTGCCTTGATTATCCAGATGCGTATTCAGTGCGTAAATAACGCGACCACTTGGCTTATGATTCAAAAGAGCTACATTGACAATGCGTATAGACGCTGCATCCCATCCCTTACTAGGAATGTCCGGGGTGTCGCTTAACCAAAACGTCCGGTTCAATTCGACCTTGAAGTCTGACCTCCGATAGATTATTGGCGCATATTCTCCTTGTGTCTCGCCATCATCTCTTCCGACTCCAATATAGGTCCATTCTTTGCCAAGCAGCTTCAATACATCGACGAGTTGGTCATGTAGCACTTCTTGCAATAGCACTATAGCTGGCTGATTGAAAGTATTGAATAGAATCGACGAAGCAACAAGGTATTTGCGGGTTTCCCAAGGACATTCACCATAGGTAGGATTAGATGTCGCATATCTATATCAACAGTTTAAGCAGTCATCTCTATCAGGAACTGATCTGCGATTTGCTTACCGGATGTTATGGGTGTAAACCCTTACAGCAAATCTTTCCTTGGAATCTTCCCAGTTAATGTTAAGATGCATCGTAGATGTGATTCGAACACCGACGATAAAGGACAAGGAAGAAGAATAGCAAATGAAAGAATGATAGGCATTTTGGGTGTACACTAATGATCATCGTTGGGTGGACTGCATGTGACGTCGGCTGGCGAGGCACGTCGCAGTAGAAAAGTCAAAGGACGATGTGACCTGCGTCCGCCACGCGCTGTCTTCATATGAATCACTGCAGTTTGGTGGTCTAAATGTGAATCAATTGCCAACACATATGGGAAACATGGGAATGTAAAGAGATGAGGACTGAAAGGTCGGTCTAGGTATGACAACAACTGCTAACAAAACAGTGACGTCACTTAGGCAACAGAGGTTTAGAGTTTAAAGACTAGGGTTATAGGTTAGTGCTAGCAAGTAACGACGACCTAAACTTCTACTATGAATAAGGAGCTCAGACAATAACAACGCTCCACGGTCTCTTTATGGATCAGTTTAAATATATCAGTCAGTGTGCCCGAGTAGAAATATGTCTCCAATTAAAACATGCTAATTCACATTCACATTCTAACTTTCTTTACCAATTTTTCGAATATGACTTGAGAGCCAAGTAAGTCTCCAAAAGAGTATAGCTACGGTAACATGCTTAACTAAATAAGAGTCAAAAGGCGACAACTAGAATTAAATTGAAATGAACTAAACCCCGTCAACGGCATGCGATTCACTTGACTTTTCCGAAACGAGGGCCCTAGAGAACAAATTGGTCGAACTATGTAGCTAGGTAGATGACAAATCACTAATGTTAAAAAATTTCTGACAGAGTCAACACCTTAGTGACGAAGTTCGCGACAAGATGAATTCCGATATCTGAGAGATATGATTAATGAACGCGCTACAAAGCTTTTGATCGCGGGAACCTTTGGTAATGAGTTAATACTATGTCACATTTGCAGAAGCCAACAAACTTACCGAAGAGAATACACCATATCCACAATCGGGCTGGCACTAATTTGGCGACCGCCAAAAAAGCGACCGTTAAGGCCTTGAATAGCTTTTTCGCCACCGGAAACATTCTCGAACTTCACAAAAATCTCGCCGGGTGAGTTGGGTTCCACTGCAATGTGAACAACATTGCCGTATTTTTCTTCGCACTCAGCCTTGACGTCTTCTTCGAGTTCTTTTGCCCAGTTGTCACCTTCCTCTCTATTATGAAAATGACATTAACAACGGCACGGTTTCAAAAAATCCTTTAGTGGGAAATAAAACTTACTCAGCTGGATCGAACATGTTACTAAGAACGACGCAGCGCGAAGCTTGACTAACGTTAACAGGTTTTTTTAGTGGCTGAGGCAGTTCAGGAACAGGTAAAGAATCCTCTTCTCTCATAAGTTTTTTCATCAGGCTTTCCCTAGACACAGAATTAAATGAGACCCCAGCCACTTCAGAATCGTCGAGGGCTGATGCAAGAGCTCCAGTAGGCTTCTTATCATCGCGGCTACGGCCGCCAGTTTGAACCCTAGTATCCAAAACTGATGCGTGAGTCGGTGAATCCGCTAGCGAAGATCCTCCCGGCCCACTAAGACGCTGGATAATCGATTCAGGAGGCTCGCTGTTGATCTTTTCGTTGCCGAGGCCAACGCGGATGGGTCTGCCACCTAGTTTAAAACCATTTAGTTCGAGTGCGTTCTGCGCACTTTCTCTATCGCCAAACCTAGGATAGCATGTCAGCAGCGTTCACGTCCCACTCGACGGAAATAACGTACTGAACAAAACCGTATCCTTTGGAGCGCACTCCGGTCTCATCCTTTTGAAGCACCACGAACTCGACTTCGCCATAAGACTCAAATATCTGCTTCAAATCCGACTCAGTAATAGCAAAATGAATGTTTCCTACGTATAACCGGTGGTACGGTCCGTGGTGACTGCTCTGAAGTTGCTGTCTTTGTTGTTCAAGTGCTTGCTGGGCCGCTCTGTAGTCTCTATAGTTAGATCTCTGTCGTCGCTTTTGACATCAAAAGTCGTGCTCACGCTGACGATTCCGCTCGAGCAAGGCGATTCTTCTCGGACTCCGTGAGCTGAGCAATGATAGGGATTTCCAAGAGCTTCTGACCAGTCATATTAATAGCTTTCGGGACGCTCTCAACTTCACGAAACTCCACATAGCCGACTCTAATGGACGAATTAGCATATCCTAACAATATAAAGAATAAGAGCAAAGACTTTACCCTTTCGAACGTCCACTTATGCGGTCTTTGACGATCTGCGCATCTCGCACAGGGCCAGCCTGTTCAAAAAAAGCGATAAGCTCTTTAATTCGAAGACGGGCAGCTAACTGTTGGACGAAGATAGTTCTCTGGTCACGCTCGTCTTCTGTAAGTTTAGGGGAGCTATTACCAAATTATTACTATCGAAGTTCTTCATTTATACGCATATCAAAACCTACCCTGACCTGCTTCTCCGATCGCGCCTCTCCTCGGGTCCTCTCTCGCGGGCACTGTCTCCGTTGAGGTCGCGCTCACGGTCACCATCACGCGATCGGCTACGACGTCTTCGGTTGGTGGAATTCCTATAGCTGTAATCATCGCGATCGCCCCGATAATATCTATCGTCATCTCGCTTACTATGTCTAAATTAAAAACTTCTGAGCTCAGTTATGCTAGCCACTCTCAGATGTCATCATACCTATCCCTTTCATCATAGAATCTCGGGGAACGAGACCGATGACTGTATCTGTTCCTCTCTCTCTCCCTGTCGCGGTCGCGATCGTCTTCACGATCTCTGCCTCTGTCCCTTCTCTCCCCATCTCGTTCTCTGTCTGCCTCACGATCACGATCCCTATCTCTATCGCGGCGATCTCTATCACGAGATCGCGCCCTTCGACGATGCTCATGCGATCCGTCGCCTTCCCGAAGTTCTCTATCGCGTCTCCTTTCACGTTCGCCATCACGCTCACTCTCATCAATCGACGATCTTCGGTGTCGACTAGACTTTGAATGAGACCTATCTGATCTTCTGCCCTGCGATCGTGCAGGGCTATGCCCATCGTCACGATGCGATCTAGCTTCGCTAGCGTCACGCACAGGGCCAGCACTGCCGCCGAGGGTGGTGGGACTCGTTCCCGCCGTCGTCTGCGAATCAGCGGAAATGGACATCGTTATCTTCTCAAATTCAACGAACTATAGAACAATCAAATATAAATTGCCGACTAAGAATACGCCGTACTAGAACAAGTTGTGGCTGAAATTTGATGCTGAGATAATCCAGCGATTTAAAAAATGACTGAAGAGTAATTTAAAAACCGAGAACGGATGGAAAAGTTAGAAAAGGCTAAGCGCTCTCCACATTGCTTTTACGGATCCAAATGCCGCATAGTTTGCCCAGCGAATCAACGTTTCCCTAACCCAGAAGATGTCGCACATCATCGCCACTTCATTCCAATATTGAACGGTAACCATTCTGATATCTCGCCACGGGCCACATTATCGCGTCTCTAAAACAGGACACGACTCATTATCGGTTGTTGGATCGATTTAATATACGTTTATTCACTATTTAATAATGGGTGGTGGTGATCTTAATTTGAAAAAGTCATGGCATCCTGGGTTGATGAGAAACCAGGAGGCGGTATGGAAAAGGGAGCAGGAAGCTTTAGATGAACGGAAAAAGATTGCGGAACGACATAGAGAAATCCAAGAGGAACGTGAACGGAATGAATTAATGGCAATGCAGGAAGCGGCTGGAGGAAAGAAACGAGTTGACAGGGTTGATTGGATGTATTCAGCACCCCAAGGCGGGAATATGGGTGTCTCTGAGGAAGTTGAGGCCTTTTTACTAGGGAAGGATACGGTTGAGGATCTACTACGGGAAAGTGAGGGAATGGGTGCTCTCAAGGAAGAAGCGGATTCTTTCATGAACGTTACCAGCAACTCAAACAATACGAAAGATATCGCGAGCAAAGTAAGGGAAGATCCTATGCTTGTGGTCAAGAAAGAGCAACAGGCGATGGTCAATGCTATTCGAAACAATCAGAATCGAGTACACGCACTGAAGGGTACTCGACTTATACGTCCAAGTGACAGTTCTTCTGAAAGAAGAAGTTCGTCGTCTGCGAGAGATCATAGAAGCAACGGCAGTAGTCACCACACCAGATATCAAGCTGACTCTACGTCAAGAGTTCACAAGAGCAGTAGTGATCGCCATACTTCGAGTCGACACCATCACTATCACCATAACAGTCGAGACGACGATCGTGAAAGCAAGATTGAGAGGGTCCGGGAAAGTGACCGTGACAAGGCTTTAGGCAGGATCCGGGAAGACCGGAGTTGGGCGGACATGGACCAGGGAGATAGGAACCGAGACAGGGATCGGCACAAACGACGAGATCGTGAGCGCGATCACGACAATTATAGATATAGATAGTAGTCAATGTTCGACATAAGCCGAAGATATGCTAATTAATATATATGCACCCATGCGTATCCAAAAGCTCCAAATTATGATCATATCCGCCAAAATAACCCCGAAAACTCTTCATGATGTCTCTAGCCATCAATGTAATGCAAACCAAGAAAATGATGCAGGATTCTATCGAAGCGTAACTTAGATATTTGAGCAACCCTCCTCAATTGACCACTTCTGTCCCAACGGCAGTACTTTCATAGTCCCGCAACAGTTACCGACTACCAGAATTCCCGGAGGTCTGCTCCCAGCAGCTTCAAAGGCCTCTGCAACATTCTCCAGAGTACTTCTGATAACTCTCTGATCGGAACAACTGGCTCTCTCCACAATTGCGCATGGTACATTCATCCTCCATTCAGCGTCTCTGAGCCATTGAGTCACATCTCTTAACCTATGTAGCGCCATCAAAAAGATCGTAGTGCGCGATTCCACAAACTCGGGTATCGCAGGCGCTGCGCCCTTTCGCCCAGTTCCTGTGCAGATAAGAACTTGATCTGCTACATCTCGGTGAGTAGGTGAGATAGCAGCAAACAGAGGTCCAGATAAGGCGGAAGTTATCCCGGGGATGACAATCGGTTTGAACCCATATTTTGAGAAAAAGATGTACTCCTCAGCGCCACGTCCAAAGATGTAAGGGTCACCTTGCTTTAGGCGCACCACGGCCTTTCCATCTCGAAGAGCTGCAAGGCCCATGTCGAGTAGTTCATGCTGAGCAGCTTCGGCATTTCCTGGAAACTTTTTGGCAATGAATGTTTCGACGTGTCGTGGTATCAAGTCCAGAACACCCGTTGGTACGAGCTTATCAGCGAGAACAAGGTCAGCGGTAGTAATGGCTGCCAGAGCCGATGTGGTAAGAAGCCCTGGCGCACCAGGGCCAGAGCCCACTAGTGAGATAGTTCCAATTTTTTTGAGAGCAGGTAGAGACTGACGGTTGAGGCTATTTCCGTCACGATATTGAGATGACAGATCCTCAATGGAGAGTGAAGCGATCTGAGAAAGCGGATAATACTCAACGACCTGCGACAGCCAACGCATTCGCTGTTTCTTCGTGTAGACCTTACTCCGTTCCTTATTCTCTTCGGCCTCCACTATTAGCTCATTAAACTTGTGGTTCTGCACCGCATCATCGTCATCCTGCCCAACATCGTGGTACAGTGCGTCGAATTCACTACTTTGCTGCTCAAGTTCCTTCTCATCTTCGTCTTGGATCCTGCGTTTAAGCTCACCAATCTTCGTACAAGCCTGCGCTATATCATTGGGAAGAATGCTAGCCAACTCTCGCCTAATCCGATTTGCGAGACGGCAACCCTGTCCTGAAGTTGTGACTCCGATCTGTAGAGAGCCATCCGTGTGAGTGGAAAGCAGGGTGAAAGTCGACAATGTTGGCGAATCGGCAACGTTAACTGGGATTCGCAACCGCCTACAAATTGCAGATATTTGCGAGCCTGTTCCCCGTGTTAGCATACATGGCACTGCATCATCTAGCTCTCGATGCTTACTCAAACTCAAGCTGAAAGGCAGGGCAACGAAGACAGTGTCAACCACGTTATCAACTTCATGTCTTCCAAGCGATGTCAAGTCCGCCTCCTGGAATTCTCTCGCAAGCCATACAAAATTACTGTGAATAGAAAGCTTAGACTGCACTTCGGCCTCCCATGTTGCCGAATTCTGCGTCGCCTCGGCATGTTTCGGTGAAATGAGATACACAGTTGCTCCACATTCGAGGGACTTCGTCACTCGAGAGAGTGAAAGTGCTGTAGACCCTACCACAAGGTGAACTTGCGACACACAGTTTTGTGATATTAATAGACCTGGCATTTTCTTGTTACAGCAACTATGGACGAGGAAAATTCTAAGGGCGACCAGTAAGGTCTTTAAATTGTGCTGAAAAGACTCGATGTCGAGTAAGCGAAATTTTTGTTGAGGCGCTTTGTGCTATCGCGAAACTGCTACAATGTGGCGCAAGGCCTAACCATCACGCTCTGTATGTGTTTGCGCTGTATATGCAGAAACTAAGTGCGAAGTTTAGCAACCCCTGAACCTTAAATGCTATACCAACACCGGCTCAGCTCATCGGATTTAACTGTCGCATAACGTAAATTGGCACATTGCATGTATCCACAATATTGAATTGAATCCTGGTTGGATGGCAACCGTTCGCCTTGGAACTACTCAGACTTCACCACTGTAGTCGAAGGCCGAGTAAAATTCAAATGACGTAGTGCTTCGGCAAATTCAAAAGAATGAAAAAAGCGGGACCGGTTGAAATCCGGCCTGGAGCATCAGGCATTGCTTGTTTGGTTTTAGGGTTTGATGGGCACCTCGCCCTCATGCAGGGTCTCGTTGCAACGCCCTTTTTCCGTGGCATATCGAAGGCAAAACACTGTCTACAATGATGACATCTGGGCAAATCCAATATCATACAAATTGGGCCGATAAACCGAAATTTTGTACGGGCGTGGATTTTTTCTATATTTCATCGTGCTCCAAACCAGAGATAGTCTTGTATGAGACAAGAGTGGTTAGTTATCGCAGGAGAAGGACTTTGGGAAAAATTTACTTGCCTTGCTGCGAACTT
Source organism: Lipomyces lipofer (assembly GCA_003705915.2). NCBI lineage: Eukaryota > Fungi > Ascomycota > Lipomycetes > Lipomycetales > Lipomycetaceae > Lipomyces > Lipomyces lipofer. Next base: position 63,327 of record PPJX02000010.1, on the reverse strand, counting down.
AAGTCCTACCAAATTGCCTCCCGCAAACTGAAATGTCGATGCGAATTCTGCATGCGCAGCAATTCTTCCTCAGGGACTCAGAAGATTACTATTTCAAAATAAACGACTGTCCGTAAGTAGGCCGTAACGTTGCCAGCTTATCACTAGTTAACATGTTCCGACTCCCTCCTCTCAGTGGATACCTGAGAAGTAAGACAATTGGCCATTTGCATGTCAGATTTTAGCTGTAGTCTAGCCTTGCGGAAGCCCATCTGTGATAAGATTGCTGCCTCGCAGAAGAGTTAGATACATACAGATATAGATATAAATTACATTCAAGCACGTATTACAGTACGCCGAAAAGAATAACGTCATTGTAGTGGACAACAGAACGCTAATATATAATTGATGTGAAACAGCATTATGCTCCCAGTAATACACCAATTGCACCCATCCAGCACACTTGCCTCCCAATTAATGTATATTATGGATTTCCAAAAGATTTTGTACCGCATGCCAAGATTTAACAATAGAATGTCCGTTATTGCTATACTCTCTTACCATCAACTTCCATCTCGTCCTGAAATCTAATGTGGTCATGCTTCCCATTCTGCTCCCGCTTGATATTTCTGCTGTGTTCACGCGACGGAATCGACGGTTCAGGACTACCCTCAATGCGTTTGGGATACTGTGTTGGAGGAAACTTCGAGACGACGACTTCGACAACGTCGGACCACTCACGCATTCCGCCCATTCCGATGTCGCCACAGGCGAGCACCTTCTCGACCGGTTTCAGGACCTCAATCCATTCCATATAGTCGTGTATAATCTGTAAGTGGTGTTTTGTGAGTGGGTGAGTGTACATATATGTGTTCATGGCCGGAGCAAGAAGTATCGGAACCGCAGGATTCCACGCCCGAATAACAGATGTTAACAAATTGTCGCATAAACCAGACGCAATCTTGGCGAGAGTGTTTGCCGAGAGAGGCGCGATAAGTAGGAGATGTGCCCATCTACGGAGCTCAATGTGAACAATTGGATCACTCCGGCTAGACCATTCGCGCCATTCGTCGGAATCTCGCCAGACATGGATTGCAGCTGGTAGCGGTTTGTCAGCGATGGGCAGGAAGCGCTCCGCGGCGGTGGTAACTATCACTTGGATCGAGATTCGAGAGGGTTCGTAGATGCGATACAACTTCTCGACGATTAGCGGAATCTTGATCGTCGCCACTGAGCCTGTGGCTGCCAGTAATAAGTGAAATTTTCCATCGTAAAGCGGTAGATCGGGATGCGTCGACGAGACTGGATGTGGCACGGTATCACCAGGCAGGAAATGCGGGTGGCCGTCGCTTTTGCCAGATAGCTCTGACACTGCACGGGGTTGCGCCTGTGCCATCGTTATGGGTTCGTAAGGCTCAGGACACCACCAAGAATCTGAGCTACAAGGAAGTAAGGCGCGAAAAGTTCAAGAATGGAGAACGACTGGCCCGTCAATGCAACTAGTAATTGCCCGCCGACTGGTGTATGGTTGGATCCTCAAGGTTTTACTCTGACGTCGAAGGCTGGGCGTGGCATCAAACGCAAATCTCAATATCAAGCTCACATATGGTGTAAGCATGGCAGTCGAAATGCCAATCGTCCCACGATTTTCACACCACGTCCTAGTTTCAAAGCAAAATACCAATTATTGCCCGTAACTTCCTATTGGATAGTTGTAATCTTCTCCGGAGCATATGCCACCGGCTAAATAATAGCTATGTGAGAGCAAGCTGCATACTTTGAATCTCTTGTCTCTTGAATGATGTAGTGCGCTATTTTGCCGAAGTCGCGGGCCTCGTACACGATTGTGCCCTAACTCACGCAGTCGCCCGAGATCGCGATACGCATATATTAATATTGACCACTGAGCGCCGATGTTAAAGAAGAATATTCCCATTCAGGGAACGATTTTAGCAATTCTTTGGTATCTATGCGTCTTGGACAACTGAAATGATGGATCCGCCGATTCTATTCGCGGAGATCCCGCAACTGACACCTCAGCAACGTTTTCGACAGGCGAAAGAAGCACAGATCAAGGATGCAATCTCTAAGAGAGACCATGGAGCACTCCAGAGATTAGCGAAATCAAAGGGTGGACTACTATCAGATGTCTTGCGGAGGCAAGCGTGTAAGCAAGCTTTCCAATTGAATATCTCCGAGTCGGTATCTAACGCCGGGATCAGGGGCCATCTTACTTGGATGTAATATCGATGCGAGAGTTGATCCAAATTGGCATACGCTTCCTTCTCATCGCGATGAGGAGCAAGTGAGACTAGATGTGGAGAGGGCGTTTATATTTTATCCTGCCTGTGAGTTTGAGACAACGAATTACCTTGATCTTCAGACTGACAGTCGTCTGCAGCTACCGCAGACAGTCAGTTGCGAGCAAAGAAGGACGAATTGTTCGATATAATAGTCCAGGTCCTGAGAGAGCACCCAAACCTATCGTACTTCCAGGGATTTCATGACATCTGTCAAGTAATATATATGGTCTTCGGTCGCAAGAAGGCTGTATCAGTGCTCAAGCATCTATCTATGACTCGAATTCGAGACTTCCTCATGCCTTCACTACAACCGGCGCTTGACCACCTCAGTTTGATTCCACCACTTCTAGAACAAATTGACAAACCACTAAGCCAGCATCTGCGGTTCACAAAGCCCTACTATGCGTTGGCGGCCGTGCTAACTTTATTCGCGCACGATATTCAGTCATATTCGGAGATTGTGCAGTTATTTGATTTTTTCTTTGGATGCGAAGATGCCTCGATTCCCGTTTATTTATATACTGCCGTATGTTCTTAGCATTGCTTAGAAAGGTTGATGATGTCATTAACGAGCAGTTCAGATCATGATCAGCCGCCGGGAGGAAATATTCGAATTCACGCCCAAAGAATCTGAAATGATTCACGCGGTAATATCCCGCTTACCACAACCACTACCGATGAGCCTGACAGACGCCATGTCGATGTCGCTGGCTCTATACTCACAATACCCGCCTTCGAGTCTCAGGTCAGCTTGGAGCAATATATCTCAGTACTCCGTCCTACGGACATGGCGCTTCCCAGAGCCCGATCCAATGCTGATGCAGCTACCATCGTCGCCGCCATCTTCTCCTCGTCGCAGACGTAGAAGGAGGCGAAAGGCACGCAAGGGAATTAGTGGCAATTATAGCTTTTCCGATGACGAGTGTAAAGAGAAGTTCGACGAAGAGTATGATTACATTGAGATGAACGAGGTGCACGAGAAGAAACCGTATGCGGAGATAGAAGCGATATTAGAGAAGCAGATAGCAGATACAGAAGTTCGGGCGGAGAAAGAGCGAATAGTCGAGGAGAATTCTCGGAAACAACGACATCAGAAGAAGGAACGGCGAGCAGCAACAAGACGATTAGCTAGCGCTATTGCGAGGACAGTGCCGTTGACATTTACAGGATTGCAGGGAGATGAGGCAAGTGGTAATCAGCAGCAGGACAAAGCGGAGGAAAAGATTGAACCTATAGACCAATCAATGGTCATAGTGAGCAAGAGTGCGTTACTTTCCGAAACGACTGACGGAGGAGTGATCTCAACAGGGGGTACGTCAGCACGAACAACTTCCCAAGTCAATGGAGCGGTTGCAGGATTATGGCCAAGGTTTGTTTTCAATCCGCGGCAGGCCCATGCGATGATGGATGTCACTCCAACGGCGATTGCTGCGTTGGGAATGTCATTTTTTGTTGGTCTTTTTGGCGTCTGGATTGCTTGGTTTTTCAGAGGCGCGAGCGGGATGTAATCGGATGGATATTGTTTGGATGATGTCTTCTGAATTGTACGGAGTTGTATTTGTGGATAACTTGGATTAGAATGTTCATACTTCGACGGCTCCTTTTCAGAATAATTGTTTTGATCCATCTTAGAGTTTGCGTAATACACTCAAGATAGACAACACCATCAAACATCAAACTAGAATTATACGCAAGGAGTCATTCATTCTCTGACCATTGATAAAATGTAGATAGAAACAATCATGAACAGCATAATGCCGTACATTAACATCCAAAACCCATAGTTGAACAGACCGATTTAACAGAAACTAACTCCAAAAATAACGCCGAACCCATACCCCTCATGCCGATTAATAACCTCCGCATCATATATTAGTACTGATCCGCCTGTTATATAACTCTCCCCATGTGATAAGTCTCTGCTTATCGCGGTCATCATCTCCCTCAGCACTCTCCTCATTACCCTGCAAAATGCACCTGTTCTCCCGTTTCTTCGACATTATGAAGTCTTCCTTTGTCTCTTTCGCCTTTTTGATGCCAAGATCATCAAAGATCATCGTCTTCGCAAAGGAATTGTGCTCCTGCTGTTGGATACCCAATGAAAGGTTCGAGGTCAGCTTAGGCAAGCTACAGCCTGTTGCTGCGGTCTCATCGGCAATAGCGAAATCATCTGAATCGTGTAATGTAATAGGCCCAAACGCCTTTACTGACGCAGTACTACTTCGACGTCGATTGCTCTTCCCAGTACTAACATCTCGACACAGCGAATAATCTCCCATTAACGTTGCCACCTTCACATTTTCTCTCAATGAAAGTGAAGAAGGCACGCTGGCGACGCTGTGTCCAGACGTAGTAGCATCTAGTGCATGATTCTCAAAAATAACGCGAATTGTCCTGAAAAGAAAATATTTCCCCTCGGCAGGACACGCGACATGAAGATGCACAGCCTGACGAAGACTTCCCTTCGTTCCTGCGACGCCTTCCATCACTATAGTCTTTTGCCTCAGGAATGTCCGCGAACCAACCGGCATGTCACGCAAGCAGTACGGTATCAAGAAGAGCTTGATTGCGGTCCGATGTGGGTTTGAAATGACAATTTGAATCTGCCCTTGCTGCGGAATGCGGTACCCATGGAGGCTAGCATGCCTGCCATGCTTCTTTTTCGAAGACTTTTTTGAGTGCACGCTAGACGCGACATCTATTGACGCTCTTGACTTCGGCTTGTGGGAAGTAGTAATTGCTGCCTCAGCCTCATAATATTCGTCCAGGTCCAAAACTCCCACATACGGACTTCCACGCGCGCCTGAGACATGCGAAGATTGCCAGTCGTAGTAGACAGCTTCAAACTCCATTGTTAGATGGCGCGGACATTTCAGTTTCGGAGGACAGTTCTCGCCAGTGCCGAGGACTCCAATTCTTGCGAGGAACGTAACCGCTGGTTTTGACGACGGTGTGGAGGTGCGACCAGATAGAAGCGATTCTTCATATGAGCCTATCAATGATTCTGAGTGGGAATGATGAACTGAGCATTGTCGGCGCTGCGCAACGTGCTGGTTATGGTGGGGGAAGCACTCCGGAGACGCAGGCGACATGGAAAGACGGCTCGGTCCGGACGAGGGGGTCGCGCTTACGAACGACGCTTGCGACCGTGAAAGAGGCGACGATGGTATATGTATATGATGTCCATAGCTACCATGGCTAGCACCATTCTGGATGATAGAGCTGTGACTGTGCGAATGGCGACGTATTGGATGCTGATGCCCATTCATCTCACCAAAGATATCAGTGGGAGGCGAAACCGGGTGCAGAGGCGAGCCTCCAATCCGCTCGAAAGGCGGTGATGTAGAAATCGCTTTCCAGGGATGTGGAGAAGAGGTCGATGAGGACGACAAGCCATTGCTAACCAGGGACGGTCTTTCGAAAGTCGACTCCCAGGCTCGGCTGGGTGAGCCGGAGCATTCCGAAACCTTTGCGCTGCCGTCCAGGCTAGGACTTTCTTCCACCAGCGCAAGAGCGCTAGGAGCAAGGGACGGCATGGTCTTCGTGGTAAACCTGGAACGTGCGAATGGGGTATGCGTATGTAGAAGGCAACTGGGTAGCGGATTGGGCTGGCAGTGAGGAAGGCAAACTGGATGGTGACACCGTTGGGACATCTCGAGTTGGGCACAAAGTGGTGGGGGTTGACCTGTGACAAGATATGAGCATTGCGTGCGAGCTGTTTATTCAGCACGCCGAACACTAAATCTACGATTTTGCTGCCAACTTAAGCAATGTGCGTCACTTACTTAGTTGCAAATATCATCTCCTTCAGTAGCCTAGTTGCAGACTCACTTAAAGTGCTACTTTGAGCCGAAAAGAACAAAAGCTGCATAACATAAAATATCATTTACAGTACTATGTCACCAATTCAACGCTTCTCTACTCGTAATATAATCACATACACAAATATACACATTCAATTATGAAGCCTTAATACCGTTGCTAATCAACTCCTCCTTGGAGATCAAATGGCCAAGTGTCTCCACTAGTCCAAGCAAGCTGGAAATATTGCTGCTCCACTCGTTAAGGACATCATTGGCGTCCTTGGGCCTGTCAAATGAGACAACTCTCTCGGGACGATTTATGCGTGCGTAAATTGTACCCTGAGTGACTAAGTTCGACAAGTATGTCTCAGTCTCCTGGTCCGACAGATCTAACAGAGTCTTCAGCCTAGAAGTATGGATTCTGGTGTAATATTTGGCGACAACGCGAATATTCTGGAAGGAGAATTAGTAAACTTGATTAAGTCGAGCTCAGCGATGGATCACTTGCGTGCTCTATAACCCTCTTTCTAAGATCTTCCCACCGCTTCTCACCCTTCGGATCCGAAACGTCAAATACAGCAGCCTTTCGCAGCTGACCGCCATATATTTCATCAATGCGAGGCCATCGCATCAATTCTGTGACTGTGAAGCATTTGATAAGTTCATTTTCCATCGGCAACAGTTGGAGTCGCCCGTCGCCCTCGATTCTGTGGATTAGGTCTGACTGCTCATTGTCGTAAGGGGCCAGGATGATGAAATAGACAATATTGCGAAGCACCTAAGAAAGGTCAGTGATACACTAGTCAAACACATTAAATAGTAACGCAGAACTTGCATCTTTCCATTTTACCTCGTCGTCCTTAACACTTGGGGTGTCATACACTGCCCGATAGTGTTTGCACACATCCAGATACTTGTCATCATGAAGCGAAATCCGGATCATCAACTCATAGTAGCGCAGACGCAAATCGTGGACCGCCTCGTCTTCAAAATACCTCGTAGTTATCTTACGACTGAGAACGGCAGCTTGGGAGAAATCGTTGTTTTCAACACAGAGTTGAATCTGTTCAAGAATAAACTCCGTTTTTTCCCGATTGTCCATAGACCCATAGGTCTCAACCTGCATGTCGCACATGAGCTCCGCAGCAGCGGCAATGTCGCCCTGGCTCTCCCTGATCTTTGCCAGCGTGCGCGTTACCCTTGCTCGCTCGACCTCAACGAAGATCTATTGTTATATACGCGGTTAGTGATACTGGTATTTCAATTGTAAATGATAGGGCTGCATACTTTTCCCTCGGTAACTACACGGATATTTTCGATTGTCTCGATCTTTGTCTCCGTGTCAGGGGCATGATCCAGGAATCCGATAGCGACTTGGACCATCTTGGTAATCGCCTGTTTGAGCTGTCCATGCTTTTTGGACAGTAGCTGAATGTTCTCATTCATTTGCTTCCAGTCGCCGGCATCTTTGTAGATAGTTATGATCTTGACGAGGAGCTTCTCGGTGGATGCGAGATCGGACGCCTAGTGGATGGATTTTGGTCAGCCAATCGAAGACATCAGAGCAATGGATCATACCTGTCGAGTTTGTTTCTCAAGCGCAAGGAGTCGCTCTATCGCCCCTTGAACTTTGATCTACAGCCTGTCAGCGGTAATTCAATACAATGTAAGTAGGATCCCCCACCTTCACCAACTCATCGATCTTCGCAAGTTCAGTATCGACGATCTCGGTGTAATCTTTGTCCGGCTTGTTTATCGTACCATCAGACATATCTGCAGTATACTTCCAATATTTAATGAAAAGGGATGAATTACTTTTCGGCAAGCGAGATCCACTGAATACAGGTTTGTGTTGCTTCGTCAACCTGGGTCGTTAGCAATGTGCGCAACTTCGACGCGCATTTTGCACCTTGGGCATAATCGCAAACGGCGGCCCGCTTATGGCTCAATGGCCCGAAGACACTAGTTTGTAATGCATTTGGCCCGCAACTTTCACGACCACTACGTTTGTGCAATATCACAAAAATCAACAGAATTTACGACTCTTTGCAAACTGTTGATATCCTATGGACAAATTTGATGAGCCGAAAATGACTACCGAATATCAGTATACCAACGGAGTGAGGGAGAGCTCTACCCCGCAGCCTCAGCAGTCTCAGATTTCGGCGCCGGTGGGGATCATTATCCCTCCGCCTGATATTCGAGGTATGCGAAAGATGATACAGCAGGAGCTGGTTTTTGTTGACTATATGACTCATGAGAAACTAGATATTATCGAGAAAACTGCCGGATATGTACACAGAAATGGAACAGCGGTAAGCTTTCTTAGCTTCGATGCTACGGATTGTAGTATGCTAACATCAAACTAGTTCGAAGCGCGAATTCGAGAGAGCGAAAAGCACAACAATCGATTCAGTTTCTTGAGTGCGGCTGATCCATACTATCCATTTTATGAGTGGCGACTAGACGAACACAAAGAGAACAGAGCCGGACACGGAATTGATTCGACGGCGGCGTCGAAGTCAGCAACTCCTGCGGTCGAGAGGATTCAGGGCCCAGTTGAGCCTCCGCCATTTGAATTTGCGGTGCCAATGCCACCGATATCAGCACAGGATTTGGACATCCTACGGTTAACGGCATTGTTTGTGGCGCGGAACGGAAGATCATTCTCAAATATGCTATCTCAGAGGGAAGAACGGAACTACCAATTTGATTTCTTACGACCGAATCATTCGTTGTATCAGTATTTTATGAGACTTGTGGAACAGTATACTAAGGTGCTGGCACCTTCAAAAGCCAGGAAGCCAAAGTTGGAATTGAATCTTAAGAACAAGTTCAATGTTATAGATAGTGCGCAAAAGAGGGCCGATTGGCAGAGGCATCAGGAAGTACAGACTCAGAAGGCAGCTGAAGAGGCAGAAACTGAGAGAAGTATGAGTTTTTTTTTAAGAATATATGACTTGGCTATATGCTAATTCTATTTCTTTAGTTGCCTATGCTCAAATCGATTGGCACGATTTCATTGTCGTTGAGACGATTGAGCTCACAGATGCCGACAAAGACGTTGACCTACCTCCTCCGATGTCTCTTTCAGAATTGGAACATGCATCTTTGGAACAGAAGCAGATGCTTTCACTATTTAATGACGCTTCTGGACTTGCAATCGAGGAAGCACCTCCAGATTTCGAGCCAGCAGAGCCGAGAGCAGTCCCATCCGCTCCGGAACCGAAGACAGTCACGATACCAGAGGAGACGGAAGAAGAGCAGAGAATTAGGGAGCGACAAATAGGACTTCGAAGACAACGCGAAGCCGAGGCGGAGGCACAGAATACGGGCTTACAGAATATGAAGATCCGCGCCGCGGGTTCAAGCCGAATAAAGGACCGTGCGGCCAAAGAGACGATGCAGCAGTGCCCAAGATGTCACGTGATGATACCAGCATCAGAATACTCGGAGCACTTACGTATCGAACTCCTTGATCCTCAATGGAAGGAAGAAAAGGCCAAGGCGGAGGCCCGTTATGCTATATCCAACTTGAACACCAGCGAGGTGGCAACGAATATTAAACGGCTGGCTAGCAGGCGAAGTGATTTGTTTGATTCGGAGGGGAATGCATTGACAGCTGAAGAAGCTGAACGTCAAAAGCGTCGCTAGAATCGTTTCTTGTATAATACACTGTAAATTAAGGAATAGAATACATGAGTAATCCAAAAAAGTAGCCAAAGGGAGAAATATTGAAAGAGACGTCCCTTGCACTGGCCCTTGGCTTACAGCTTACAATACTAATAGATATGCAGCCATATCTCTCTGACCGAAGAACTCGGTCACAACAGATATAACCATGTCGATGGTCGCGCGAGATATGTTCGAAAGCTCCTGGAAAAGTCAGACCTGGCGCAAGTTTCAAAAACTCACAATGGACCTACAGGTTGTTGTTTGAGAGAAACACATTTCTGACAGAGTTGCCTTAGGACGGACATTTCGTGGCCAGGAATGATATCTGCAAGTCGAACCAAAAGAGCGAATAACCATCTTGATAATTCTATGGACATATTGGGGGTGATCCACCGAAGATAATATTTGAACAATCTAAATATGTCCTCTTGCTCCAATAGCGCCAATAGAGATATCGTTGGAGGGTGGTCAGGAGATTGGAGAAATTCACGCCATGTTGCCAGACTATTAGGAAGTTCAAAGGCGTCGATCTGGGGTGGGATAGTTCCACAAGACGACTCAAAGAGTGACCGCGAGAACCTATACTGGCTTATCATGTAGTCATGCCATGGTTTACTGACCCGACATTCCGGCACTGCCTCTTGTTGCGCCTGTGCTGAGTTATCAAGAGTTGAACTATTCCTGCTCGTTTCGGGCTTAGTTGATATGGAAACGAATCGAGGGCACATTTCGGCTTCTAATCTGTACGAAAGTCAGCGAGCATCTATGTTATCGTATGATGAGCCATATGCATACCTCACTGACCGTAAGTAAGCCATTCCGTCCTGGGGAACTCCATCGTCGTCGTCGTAATTCAAAGTGGAATTATCCGTATCTTCAAAAATCGGCAATGCTCCCCTTTGACCAGATTCTATATCAAGTGGTCCCGCAGAATACTTGCCCAGCCGAATACTACTACTAGTCGGTTTGCGATATGCAACCTCATCATCAGATTCATTGTCGACCTTGTCATCGAGAACTACCTCATCGTCGGTATCGTCGAACTCTTCGTCACCTTTGATCTCACTATCATTAACAAACTCATGCGTTCCAGATTCCTCTTCAATTGATGGCGATGCTTTCCGCTTCCGAGTTATCATTATATATAGAGAAATATGACTGCGGAGGTCAAAAGTTTGAGCTATATCGATCTAGATCCGATCATAATCAGGTCGGGCTCGTGCTATGTAAAACTTGACGCGTTATGAAATCTCAGTTTTATTGCATATCCGCGTAAACGCTGCTCAAGCTATATCAACAAACGCGGTCCATGTTATCGGAAACATTCCCCAGGATGTAAATTTGGGTCCTCACGCGACTCCCCGTTTCGACTGGTAAGGCTTCCCATTTTTATTTTACGTGATATTTACGTTTTTCAAGCACTAAGACTTCTCAGATGTCTACTGGTCCGAGGCCACTGCTTCCGTACTCTCACAATGAGTCGCGCCCGGCTCACGAGATCGCGTTGCCTACAACCGTCAGCAAGAAGCGCGACTACCCTACTTCAGATTCATTGCTAGACCAGGATGCGAGCACGGATCCAGATGATTTTGGATGTGACTACAGAAGAAGTTATGGTAATAAGAGAATGCAAATATCGTCAGAAATTACGGAAGACACGTGGACTGCGCTACCATCATCTCCTCCGAAATCAGAACCAAGTCACTCGTTCCTCGCTCCGCCTTCTAGATCGTTGAGCGCCGTATCAAATCAGACTGTCACTGGAGCCGCCGTTAGGACCACATCAGCCCTTAGTGCTCGCAGTTCGTCGTTCGTAGTGGTTGAGAATCTCATTGAAGATCCATCGGCATGCGCGTTCGATATTATCCAACGGGCTTTCGAAGAAGGCAATGGCAACATTGATCTTTGCGGTCTTGGTCTTAACGAAATTCCGGATGAAATAGGAGACCTTCGTAATCTAGTGTCGTTGGTCTCAGGGTTTAATGGAAGGAACGACACGGGACCTTTAAGGCCAGATATCAAAATATATCTGGCTAATAACAACATCAGTATAATTCCGCCGAGTTTATTCAACGTGGACAACATAACCGTATTATCATTGCGCAACAACAATCTTAGACAAATATCGAATGCGATATGTAGTCTCAAGAATCTCGAAAATCTGTCTCTAGGTGGCAATAAGTTGCAATATCTACCGGCTCAACTATTACAGCTCAGGAATCTTCACGTACTCGCCATTCATCCGAACCCATTTCTCTCTATACCCGAAGATCACAACAAGGGTTTTCATCTACCGCAGATGCTCACTCCAGGACTAGTTTGCGTTTACGTGACGAAGCCTACAATTGAATTCAGCTCCAATACGGCAAGGCTCTCTGAGATATGCCTACGTATTTTATCGGGCTACAGAGCCACGGACAAAGAGATGGTGAAGTGGAATCTGCCCATCAATCTTCTAGATTCCGTCACGATGGCATCTCGGATGAATATGTACAAGAACACGTGTGGCCAATGCAGAACATTTATGGTAAAGGAAGTGGCATTTGCATTTGAATGGTGGAACGGGGTATCTGGTATTGACGGAGTCGTGATAAAGCGAGAATTTTGTAGTGGAAGCTGCGTCAAAAGTTGGGCTCAGGGAATGGGAATTTGATCATCATAGCATTGTATTGCACATTGTGTTTGTACTTTTTATTTCGCTTTTACGGCTTACGAGTTTCTTGGGCATCATGTTTCCTATCCTTGTTATACTCTTATCCTTTTGTTTGATATTGGGTCATCATGTGTTCCGAGCGCGACGAATGAAGCATTGACTAATCGGGAATTAGATCGTGTCAAATAATTACTCTATTACTAAGTGAAACGAACCTCCTACATCATGTGTCCATGGTAGAGGATGGAGAAACCAATTTTCTACCGACGATGGTGATCTCGATCGATAAAGTCATAGGGTTAGGTGAATATAAATGTTATCGACCAAACTGATTTTGATTCTCAACTACTTTCAATATTCAAGCTTTTGATTTTATCACGTTGTTGAGTCAGATATCATGAGAGAGATTTTACATCTCTCATTTTCTGCTAAGGCAAATCATTTATCTACGCATTACTTCAATGCTCAGGAATGCTACTTTACGTACGACGATACAGTAAGTGAAGTTGATCACAATGTTACGTTCAGAAGCGGCATTGGATCCGACGGATCGACAGAGACTTATACTCCTCGTTGTCTGTTATGGGACTTGAAAGGTTTGTGGTTACATTTTATAGTGCTAGAGTACGGAAAGAATAACATAAGGTTATTTCAGGGGGGTACGGATCTATGAAGAAGTACAATGCTCTATACGACAGAAATTCAGAGGATGGTTTATCAAGGTAAGCGTAACTGTACGGATTGTGACTAGTTTGCAAAAGCTCATTGCCGTACCAGTAATGTCGTTAAGATTGAAGAACCACGAATACCAAAGAGTGAATATATCAGATCGCTGGATGATGTACGTATAGCGCGAATAAAATGCGAGTCTCCCTTTCTTGATTGCAACATTAACTCTGTCATAGGATCCAGAACATATTCCGAAATTGTCTCCATTGACAACTCGCTATTGGTCCGACTATTGCAATGTGTTTTTCCATCCCAGATCTTTGCTGCAGCTTTCAGGATGGGAATATGATCCTGTAAATGCACCGAACGGCCGTGCAAAAGGTAGCAGCGTTGGCTCCGCCAAAGGACAGCTAACTCCTGGAATACCGTCTGCCTCTTCCAAGCCGAGAGAATTTAAAGGTTACGACCTAGGAGTCGCTGAATTTCACGATGCGACTAATGAAGACAGTGGCGGCGAGAGCGTATTGGAGACACATTGTCGAGCACTTTTGGAAGAGTGCGATCTGATTGGGGGAATAAACATAATCACAGACATAGATTCGGCATGGGGTGGGTTTTCCTCGGAGGCTTTGAGTGAGCTTCGAGACAACTATATCCCGAAGACTAGCGTATTTGTTTGGGGGTTGGAAGAGAGTGGATCGCTAAATAGAGTAAGTTTCCTCACCGCTTTGCGACAATCCTTATTGACGAAATGATTGAAGGCCGACCAATATTCGCGAATACAAACTACAGCGGCGCTGGTGCCTCTTTCTACCGTGTACATCCCATTGAACCTTGGATCTGGCGTTAGCTCCATACACGAATTCTTCTCTAATGACGTCAGTTTCGATGCCAACAGCCTTTGGCATACCACCGGGATATTCAACGCCGCATTCGAGTCTATTACACTCCCGTCGAGATTGCGGTCTACTGAGATGCGTATGTCTCTCGACACACTTGCTTCCCAGATCAGCTCGAATGGCGTTCGAAATATTGCTAGCGGCATTGAACTAGAGGTGGGTCACGGAGGATTGCAACTGGGAGGTTCAAACAGTGTCAATAATGCGCATCAAGATAAGCAAACTCAAATGAAGGCTAAGAGATCTGTGCACACTTTCTCGAAGTTTGGCATTGTCCGTGGACCAGCAGGAGCCGACAAAGATTTGGATAGATTGTGGAACACCTACTCTCATGCAGAAGATGTTCAGAGCAACGGAGGGACTGTCGAAAGGTGAAGGTGGAATTTTTTTTGAAACCGAAGTAAATGCTAACGGTATACAAAGGAGTAATATTCCCATTGAATATCCACTTCCTGCGTCGTATCCTACGTATTTCTCACATGTCGATCCCAATGTAATATATTCCTCTCTGTCGAGCACGTCGGTCACACGTCATCAATTGGGAGATATGAAAGATTTCGTATCGAGATACGTACGGGGAGACGACCGAGAAGGACTCAAAGATGAAATCGAAACCATGGCCACAGAGTACGAGTTCGGATGGTCAAATGCGAGTTCAGACGACGACGATTTCGATTAGTCATGGAGGGATTTGGATACTTATCGTAGCAGGCTTGTACACATAAATAATAATAAGTTGCTGGATACGCATCATACAAAACTTGTAAATATAATGTACAATAAGAGCTTTTGATATTCTTCGGAATTCACTTTATGATAGAACATAATTTGCAACAAACAAACGCCCATACAATTGATGATATTGTCATATCCAACTATACTGAATGCAATGAAACTAGCCAACCATACAACGTTACAACTACAACTACTACTTACATGATCAACACAAAATATTCTTGCGAATGCAATGTAAACCTGACAAACTTACGTGACTTACACATTCAGCCCTCTACCTACGCCTTAGTCTACCTCTCATTGGCGCCAGCTTTCGTCCACCAGGGGACGCGCCAGGTCCAGGGGATGCAAACATATTGTCGCTTGCTGGTTGGCCAAAAGGGGAGGCTGGAACAGCACCTATAATAGAGATCAGTATGAACACGATATGACTCTTTCTTAGCATATATTGCTCACTATTATTCTGCGGAGTAGCACTAGGCGTCGCGCCAAACCCGAAGACGCTAGATGGATTAGTGGTGCTAGCCGCAAAGTTGAAACTAGGAGCGCCGGAAGGAGCAGATGAAGCTGGTGCAGCGCCACCGGCGGAGGCTCCAAATCCGCCGAACGAAGGTGCTGCGGACGCTGATGATTGCCCGAACGAGAATTTGGGCGTCGAAGGAGCCGTTGGCGTAGCGGATAAAGAAGGTTGCCCGAATGACAATGACTGAGCAGAGGTAGATGCAGACGCTGCTGAGGTGGTAGCAGAGACTGTAGAGTCAAACACTAAGGAAGGTGTCGATGCCTTGAAAGCAGCATTGCCACTCGATTGCTCAGATGGTTTACCAAACGAGAAAGAGAAAGGTGCGGGTGTGTTGCTCGAACTAGAGGCTCCGCTGGCGAATGGTGCTGTAGTAGCCGTAGCCGTAGGTTCGCTAGTGGATGGTGTCGACATTGCGCCAAATGTAAAGCCAGAAGATGGAGCGAATGTCCCCGCACCAAAAGTCGCGCCAGAAGATGTGCTTGTAGCTATAGATGGAGCTGTAGAGGTGTTTTCAGTTACCGGTATTGGCGCATCATTTGTAGTGTTTCCGAAGCTGAAACCACCTGAAGAAGCCGATGGCTTGGACTTATCTTCCGGTGATAACGTCAATCCAAAACTGAATCCAGCTGATGACGCTGGCTTAGAATCATCTGTCTTAGTGGAACTCTCCTTAGCATCGCTTGAAGTATTCCCTTCCGAGGATCCGAAGCCAGTTGTAGCAGGGGCAGCGGAAACAGAGACACTGGGAAAGTTTGAGACACTAAGATTACTAGGCATTTGCTCCTTTCGCAGCCTCTCCGCTTCCAATTGACGCTGCTTTTCTTCTAGTACTCTCCTTTGTTGCTCTTGTCTCTTTCGCTCAAGCTCTAGCTCTTGACGCTGCCGTTCTAACTCCTTCTCCTTCTGTAATCTCTTCTGCTCTAACTCCTTCTCCTTCTCCTTCAAGATCCTTTCTCTTTCCTCGTCCTCAACCTCGCGTCGTCTCTTGACCACATCAGGATCCTCTGCATTCGACTTCCGCGCAATAAATCGAACTTCAGCTTCAGTCGATTTCGCTTTCGAGCGCTGAAATGCAGGACTATTGGCCAGGTTCGCGCCATCACTGATAAACATACGTCTTTTCTTCAAAACAGGCTCTTGAACCTCAAGATGTTGCTCTTCTTCACTATCCTCGAAATCCGCGGAAAAAAAACCAGGTCTCTTTTTACGTTCAGGTGCAATATCTGCGACATCTAGCGGTCTCTTCATTCTGCCGATGAGATCGTCCCATGGTGACGTATCAGTCTGCGTTATGCTGTCCACGTAGTTGCTGCGAGTGCCGGCGCCAGGTGGATGATGGTACGGCACCGAATCAATGGTCACACTCGACAGGGACGACACCGAAGGCTCAAATGGTGCAGTGCCAGACTGATCATCCTCATTCTCATTACCAAGGCCGAGTGATGTCACTGAAGTACGCGCAGACTCGTTCGCGCTGTCCTTTTCTGAGGTATCGTCATTCCACGGCCGCTGCTGAAGCTGCGTGAAATATACAGGTGGTGCATACTTCCGGGTATTCCGACGACTGTTTTGAAGTTTTGCAATTCTTGATCTGGTGCTCCTTGAATTCCAGAAGGTATCAAAGTTCGTTGCGAGCGAAATTCGTCGCTGATATTCTGCTGCTGATGAGGCTAGACGCTTGCGTGTCTGTGGTACGAAATTAATTATACCGAAACTATGGAAAAGGAAATATCAAGTTACAACATACGTCTGCTATTCGTACTCCATTTACACTGGTCTGCTTCGACAGTACCAATGTACTACTTGCCCTAGCTTCATTGCTATCACCAGCAACACCATTGCTCTTCGCACTTCCAGTCCCACTGGGAAGAGTAGGAGAAAGCGTCGCTGAGGATTCAGCATATGTAGCGCTCCTATATGATATATTAGCAAATGCAAAATTATATAGTTGCAACAATGAAAACCGTGCCCATTTTGATCAGCGACGATCCGATGGTTCTCCAGCGATCTTCGCTTTTTCTGCACCTCTTGTCGCTTCAACGCTTCTCTGTATGCATTAACAATTGATATGGGGTCGTCTTTAGACCACTATCATCCTACAAGTCAGTATAAATTGCTAATTCCGGCATCATTCGATAGTTCCACTCACGTTTATGCCAGAAAAATCGAACTTGAAAGTAGAAGGTGAATCTGCTTGTCCCGTGACCATCGGGACCTATATTGACCAAGGGAGGTAAACAAGAGCAAAATTCGGATAGATCGAGAGGCTGTATTTAGTCCAAAAGAAGAACAGTGTATTTGGCTTGGGTCGGTACGATCTACCTAAATATGATTCCTACATGCATATGATCCGAGTTTTTCAGGAACCCTTCACAGTTTGAAAGCTCGTGATAACAAATTTTATGGCGTAACTGTCAAACCAAACTTAACTTGCAACATACATGAGCATAAAAATGTGCGTAGGGCTAGGGCAGTCTTCGAAGTCTTCATGTTCTGTTTACTCTTCGCTCCCCCCTGAAAAATTCGGTTCGCCGCGCAGTCTTCCAGCACACCTGCCGCCAATTGAAATGCAACCGAGAAACGGAAACAAAAACTGGGGGAAATTGAGAATACAATGAAGAAATTTTTGCACATCTGGTGCCAAGACTTTCCCGGGCGACACGAGGTGTGAGTTATTCAGTCTTTCAATTTTCTAGATTCAAATTCCTTTATTTACAGTAATAGCTTCAATATGTACTTACTCATTTTCTCGTAACACTGCCACTTCATATACGTACTGGAGCATCACGAACATAGACTAGCAAAACGCAACATGCTTCCGGTCCTCATTGTTGGAAATGTTCCGCAGTCGTCGCCCACAAAGGGACTGGGTCTTGACTACAGATTAACAACGTTCAAAGTTTACCGCTGCGATTGCCGGAAACACATAACGGAATCGTATTGCGGATCAAGGCATGTATGGCCGGACAATATATGTCATGCATACTGTACAAATATGTGCATGGCGTCGATATGCGGATTGGTGACGCGGTCATCACAGATTCTCAACTCGATTAGCTCCCCGAAGGCACCGAGGCGAGAGCTTCTAATTCCTCTGCGTTCGATCAAATAGGCCCTCTTCGATTCGTGATGCAAGAAAGTAGAAGTATTGGCAACTCTGGAAATGGACGAGCTAGGCTAGTCTAGATGAATGAGCCATAGGTAATCAAAACCAGATTAATGCAGGGGGTATCTTTAGTAATGTATTCGCTCACTCGTTGATTAGTGCCACGGTACAGCATAGCGTTGGTATAACGTTGGTATAGCACCTACGGACCCGTGGCGCGCTCATTTCGGAACGGCATTTCCGAGGCTACACGATTCAAGCATCAGAAGTGAGCTCCAGAGCACAATTCATTTCAGGACGAATACCAAAGAACAAGTAGCGCATAGCAATCGGCCAAATACCGCAGTGCTACTATCGCAAAGTCGCCAGCATTCCCATGGATGTCGTATGCACTTGTAATATGCGATTAGCCGTATTGCGTATATCATTGACGTCGATATAGCAAATTAAATTTTCGGCATATAATCGAGACAGATCAGCGAGTCAATTGCATCACAGACCACCTAAAGGGCTGAAGTACCCGTGCGCAGGCACGGGCGCGGTCTTTATTCGAGTCGTCGATATCTGGTACCATTGGGCTCTATCGGCAAATTAACTGCTACAACATTATATTAAAAATGAGATGCGGTTGTGTAAAATGTATGTAACAAAAGTGGATGACCCAAGATTCAAGACGTGAAGTTGGAATCGCAGACATGAGATTCACGTGAATTGGGTCTGTGGCTGCTGATAAGGAATATGGGCAGTACGCTGTCACAGAAACACGTACAGCACAATCGAAGCCACCAAGAGAATCGTGAATAATGTTTCCTAGAGCGAAATTGTACTTTGTCTACGTAGTCAAACAGCCCACGGCTCCACTCTCTCGAAAGTGAACAAGTTTGCATGTAGTGTACATAATGGCTGACTGCTGTCTTGTGTGGCAAGCAAATAACCGCCACGCGAGGCATAGAAGTCGCAGTCGCATCAGCGAGTCATCTGCGAACTCGCTTGCTCAAAGTTTCATTATGCACTATCACGCTTGTCGGATTAAGCGACCGTGACTTAGGGGCCATGCCGTTTCGTTATCCGCTGGCTTCGCCTTATCGAACCAATATTTGTCAATCATCTGCAACAGTTATCATGACGGCCCGATAACGGCTACCTGGATTATTCAGACATGCCAACCCAATGAAGACAACTTGTAAAGGAACCTCATTTGTTTTGAAACCACACATTATGAATAGCAAGAGGGACCACCAAAACCTGATCCCACATGGCCAAAGAAGTGGCAATTCTAAAATATTTTTTTTTATTGGCAGCATTATCGTTGTCTAAAATCCAGCCTTCTTGTCCCGTGCACAAAATTATTTCTGATCTGGTGCAAGACACAGCGTTAGAACAATCATGATTTGTGCCAGATTTTTTTTGTATGGCGACTTGTGCACCGAGGTCATAGTAGAGGTCATGCAGGGCCGCCGCCTGCCAATACTTGATGTAGGCAGGATGTTATGTCAATGGCGAATTATTCTCGAGGGTCTTGTGGGACCCTGTTAGGCGAAACCGCCCGTAGCCGTTGATTAGGGTCATCATTTCTATTGGGTGGAAGAGTCGTAATTGACCTGTACCCAGGCTTGCGCTGTTGTAATGAATGCAATGTCGGTCAATCAAGGAAAGTGTATATACTAATGCTAAGAAAGAGTTTCCAATTTGGTGACGAAGTGGAGAACGCAATTACAGCCAGCGAGTACGTCATCAGCACGGACAATAATACAAAACCCTGAGAAGGTTATGAATCCATGCGTCCTTCTGTCAAAACCTTCCACAGGCAGGAACGTAAACAGTCATATTGCGTAACGTCATTTCCCGCTTGCAAAAAAAAAAGAGAAAAACAAAGTTCTTTAGGGTTTAGCCGTGGCTGTTTAGAAGACATCGGATTACGGTTTACAATCCTCTCTCATTAAATGCGATGACACTCATGCGTTCACATAGACCTCAGCACGAGCTAGAAAGGAAAGGAATCCAAGAACCCCAGTACGAGAATACGAGAATACGGCAGCACCTTGATGAGGGTACCATGTGATATCCCAGACACAGCAGTAAGTGAAATTACACTTGAAAAGCGGGAAAGTTCTATTTCCACAGTATATTATACACAGAGTTGCATTAGCCAACGGAAAGCGGCAGATCAGAATGAAAGTTTTGCTTGCAGGTATAAGAACCTGATGTGACATCGAGTACGGTCTGTCGAGGTATGTAAACACAATGCTACGGCGAAATGACGCAATCATAAGCTACTCGTGAGTCACTTCGTCGCCATCGTCTCAAAAGTAAAGTACCGATGTGAAGTTTAATACCAAAAAAACCTTCGAGTTTAGACTTTATGTAACGTTACCGAATGAGCGAAAAGTTAATTCGTTCTCGTAGTTCAGATCTCTGTGTCTCCGAGACTAAAAGATACGATGAGGACTGGCAGCTGAGTCGTGCTATTGCTTTTTGGCCGTTCATCGAGGCTCCACGAGGCATCCTGGAAGTCAGACAGCGATCGACGTGAGGTACAACGTGTACTAGTTCGCTTCAGACGTAAAGGGGCAGAAGGAAATGGATCAGATATTCAGAGAGATGAGATGGGGGAATAATAAACTCAACGTAGATTGCAGACAATAGTCATTTGAAGTTCTCGTCCTCGCGGATCAGTAAAGGAAGAAGCAAAAATACTGATCCTCTAGAGTTCCTAATGTACGTGTCTTGTGGACGCCACTTTCCATTTCAAAGTATCCGGACTGACTTAGCCTTCTGCATAATGCAAGGTTCGAGAAGTAGGCTGCAAGACGGATCCTTGGTATTTGGAGTTGTCAGACGACCATTGCCTCGTTAGTAGTAACTGACTACTGATGTGCAACGCTGTAGTTGATCACACAACCTGATATTGGTCGCAATGCACGGCCCAGCAAACCGAGGAAGCACGAAATTTTGGCCTAAAATTTCTCATATGCAGTGAGTACGTAAAAAAAATTTCCATCTGTGTCTGCGAATCCAGCGCCTGGTATACAGAACAATGGCAGAAGATATACTAGAGCGTAAGTTGACAGTATACGAACAGGTACTGAACATCAGTACAATAATTTTATAGAAACATAAACTTGCAGTATTAGTGTGGTTAAGCTTATTCGGATTGTAGACAATTGCAGAAACTCTCTGTAAGCTTAATATGATTTGAGTCCCTTCATGTGAAATAAGTCAGTAGTACTAACAACTTTCATTGCGTGTGCACCGATAAATGCAAGCAAAAATATATCCCATCAAGTACGACCTCGCGCCTCTGTGATGCAAACTATTCCTTCAAGCGATGGCAAATAAGGTTTAATGCTTTGAGTGAAAAAGCTCGGCACCGGCTTTCGAAATCGAGAGGGGACTGCGGAGATCCGTTGATGGGCCCAGTTTAGGGCTCCAGATCTCGGACCATCAAACCGACGCTTTTGGTTCTGCATCTGGTTCACAATCGAACCGGAATCTACCGAATCGGCTGAACCGCCAATCACTATAATATCCACCACTACGTCGAGCATAGTCTCTGTTTCTAACAAGTTCTCGATAGATAACGCAGTAGAATCCCGCAATCGGCACGCACTATCCGCACCGCCTTAGCATTTACAGTTAGGCATAGCCGGCCCCTTAAGCACACACTAACTCCCGGAATGAACTGCACGATTCGCCCCTCATTCGGAGAACGCACGCGCTCGGACGATACGCTCGTCGATGGGACGGCAAGATACGTGCGGGCCATCTTCGCTAATCTCAAATATGAATCATACGCAAGTGGCGACACGGCTATTTGTGTCTTCCGTACTGTACGTACTAAGTCTGTGCTTAGCTAAGATGTAGTCCGTACAACCTCTTCGACCAGTTCTTCCCTCAACCAAGACCGCGACCGAATTCTCTCACCCCGTCTCACTCCTTCGAATCGAAGCCTAATCGAGATGCACAAAAGATAGTGTTGTCTTCAGCTGTGCAGATGTCTCTTTCGTAATTGGCTATTCAGCATCCAAAGAATATTATTGGCTTGGTGCGAACAGAAGTTTCACCAGACCGTTAATCGGAACTTCCGCCTAGGACCCGAACCAGCAGTGTGACATTGCCGTTTCTGCTAAAGTAAATGTAAAAACTCAAAAGTCATTAGTCAATCTGTACCCTAATCTTGACGGCAAGCGGATGATAGTAGCATCCGGCCCTAACCCCTATCGATAAGGCGTCAACTTTCACGATTGATAGGCCTGAACGTGTTGCGGAAGGGGGGTACGGGCATGTGGCTGGGTCGAATTGCTCGACGCGCTTGCTAGCGCAAGTTTCCGCGGAATGCAAGGGTGACTCGGAGACTCGCAGCAAGAGCATCATCCTTGGATCCTGCCCGGCTGACATATCTAGATGCTCTCTTTCCTCCTCGGTCCTTTGGTAGGTTCCACACCTCGTTAAGAACGTCGAAAGCTCCAGTAAACGGCCGTGTACACGGAATGTCTGCCCGTCACGAAGCCAATTCTTGGAACGCTACGTTGTGTGTTTTTTTAAAGCATGTGCGGTATGTATGTATGTATGTATGTATGTATGTATGTATGTATGTATGTATGTATGTATGTATGTATGTATGTATGTACGGTGCACTCATATGCGGCCACCGTGTCAGAACTCCAGAACGTAAACAAATATGCCAAATATGCGTCATTAGTAACAAGTGGCAGCGTTTATCCCACAAGCCTCGGCGGCCGGTGTCAACTGTTCCATATCGTGGGTACTTCTATTGGCTTACTGGCTTTAACGTTGGGGTAAGATTCGGGCGACTCACTGGGGATGGTACCCAGATTACAGTATACTGCACGTACATTCATGCATTCTGCGGGCCAAGTATGATGAGACATCTTCCTATTCTTGCGACACGGTGGGGCCACGTCCGAGCGAGTACGCACTGAGCGAATCTGTCGTTGATAAATTAGAGTTGTTGATACTATCCAACCCTCTAGGTGCCTTGGAATTGATAACCCCGCGGGACTGTGCGTGAGACTGCCTATCGATGACCAAACTCTATTGATTCTCCGGTTATTGTCACGGCACTGTGCATTGGATTTTCTTTCTTGGCCGCTGAAAATATTTTGCTTTTGGAAATTAAATAATCAGTCGTAAGAATGCCTCCCAAGGATTGCGAAGCTCCGCCCTCGGGGCTAGCCTGGCGTTTTGGAAGCTGGCTTCCTATTTGGTATAATCCTGAGAAATACAAGAAATACAAAAGCGGACATAACAGCGGAGACGGGGTTCAGACTGGTAACAACAGGGCAGTATGATTGTTGGGCGACCCGGGATGTACCACATATCTAAGAGGTAAATACAAGCCCTCTGAGTGGATGAGAAGATTAGAAAGAAGGGTATCGTACCGTTCGTGCGTCATTTATGCACTGCACGGGGCACC
This sequence comes from Lipomyces lipofer, assembly GCA_003705915.2. NCBI lineage: Eukaryota > Fungi > Ascomycota > Lipomycetes > Lipomycetales > Lipomycetaceae > Lipomyces > Lipomyces lipofer. Next base: position 39,545 of record PPJX02000010.1, on the reverse strand, counting down.
CGAGGTTGACTCGAGTCATCGGAACCGCCGTGTGCCCGGGCCCATGCATGCCGGTTCCCGCAGCCCACAGAGAGACAGGGCCGGTGCCGCGATAACAATTGAAGAACGGTCACGACGCCACGGACTGTTATCGGTTCACTCTTGTGAGGATTAGATATGAATAATGAATACAGTGAAGATGTACATACACCGCGACAAATTGATTGCGCTCGACCATGTCTGCCCTCGCGAATTGCCCGTCCCTGGTCCGCGACGCAACTCCGCATAATAGTACTACATACGGGTCACCTCCAATTTCGGTGTGTTCACGGCGACGCTGTATTCGATTTGGCGAGCACAAGCATGCCCTCTAGTAGTAGCTTGCCTAAGCACTTCTTGCAAGTGCCTTGCACAAGAAGACGCAATGTCGGGCGCTATACCGTGATTAGATTAGTGTTCTACGGTGACTCCGTGGCAGTCCGCGGGTGCCTGTGCGCAGACTGAAAGACGGAGAGTCCCGCGGCGTATACTCTATACTAGTCGGACGAAGAAATCCGTTAAGTAAGTGGTGTATGCGTGTTACTCTAACTCAGTCATATCTCTCACGTAGAGTCCCGGTTAGCGAGTGGCTGCTAGCGAGTGGCAGTGCCAATGAGATTGCGACGCACCCTGTCAGCAGTACAAAAAAGGACTTGGCTCTTACGAGCCACTGGAAGCGACGGGAAGTCAAACATCTGCAGCCTTTGTCCTCCTAAGTCCGTGAGTTTTATGCTAACTATAAATGTACTAGCGTAAGCGAGGGATGTACGGCTACGGGTACGTGAGCACAGACCCTCCATGAACTACACGATAGCGCTCGGGGCACTTATCTCAGTCAGAATGCAAGCATCCTTGCGCGACTCGTACCTCGACTACTGTTTCTGCTGGTACTTCCCTTCTAGGGTCGTGGGCATCCAGGCTGGCGCCTGAATACCTCTCAGCGGAGCAAGAGCCAGTCAGTACACTCAGTATTTACTGACTCGGTCGGTACCTTCTTAGTCTCTGGCTTCAGAAGATGCGAGCGGCCACCTTGGGGGGCTCTCTGTACCTAGCGGCGGCGAAAGGGTGCATTTGAGCGCTCATCCCGCTCATGGTGTGTATGCTGTCTATCTGTCTGATTAGATCTTATATCATGCTATGGACTTGCGCCTCGGACTTTTTTTTCTTGCTTTCTCCGTTTCGCTCTTTACGGCATCATAACCACCAACTAGTCTTCTCTTCTCTGCAACCGTTGACTCTCATCTGAGCGCGCTATACGCGCTAACAATACACATCGATGGCAGACACCTCCGTGCTCTCATCCTTCTCAGCTCTCAACTCCCTGCTGGCTGTAGCAAATGGCAACAACGCTACTTCCTTCAGTTCGGAATTCACCCCGCGAACACTTCAGAACTCGCCGAAGAATAGCAGTTCAGCACTATTACAGAATAAGTTGGCCTCGTTCAACGGATATCCACTGTCGCCTACGCCATCGTCGCCTACACTGCCCCTCCCGCCTCCAATCACTAGATCCGACACAAGTAACGTGACATCTGCGCGTACCCTGCGAATTGAGTGTGGTGGCCGTGTCATTCAGTGGCACCTCGAGGACGGTATGTCACAAGTTCTAAGCGTTATCCAACGAGAAAGATTGTATACCAACAGAGAGACTAACGAAACGGTGGTGTGTGCAGAGCTTCTGAATTTCCATCGTCTTCGGAATTATATCCAGAGCGCGTTCTTCATCGAGGACGAGAGGCGGTTCACAATTCGGTATAGGCCCGCGGTGTATGCGGATAACTCTGAGTATCGGTATATTAATGATGGTAAGCCGTGGGTACAGCAGTTTCGTCGGGAAAGTGAGCTGATGCAAGTGTGTTATGTTATGTAGACGCTTCATTGCAGCTGGCGCTGAGAAATGTGGACATCGTCGTGGAGGTGCTTATAGATGAGTCCGCTCCTGGGCTTGCGGAAAGTAGGGCTCCTAGTCTCGGGCAGAATGACTCCGCGATGCCCGATTACACTTCCGCAGCGGGGAGCACTGCACGATATGTTCAAATGGCGAGGCAACAACCACAGTACTCAATATCCGCTGTTACCTCTGTCTCCACATCGCCATCTTCGCCTATCTCACCGGCCTCCCTTCCCCGTCTCCCCATTCACTTTTCGCCGTCCACATCCACAGCCTCAAATACAACACTACCCTCCCTCGCCACAGCTGCAGATGCCCTCCAACGCCGCAAGTCCTCCATCTTCATTCCCCCGCCGCTCAAGCGCACCCCTTCGGCTCGCATATCCGGCGTAACACAAACCATCCGATCGAAGCTCCATTTCACTGACGAAGGTCAATGGAAGAAATTCTCTGCCCGCCGTCTAGAACTCATCGACAGCATGGCGCTCTCCACGAAGAAGGCGTCGGAGCAGGACGACGTAATCATCGCGGTGGCAGATACGTTGAGAGAGGAGTACGGGTTTCCGCCTCAGACTCTGCCGGATTTTGACAAGCTAGTCAGGGCGGCGGTTCAAAGTGTGAGGAGGAATAGGAAGAGGTTGCCGAAGAGTAAGGCTAGGTCGAAGTCGATGTCAGTGGAGAGAGACGAGCAACTCGAGGGACATGCACAGCAGCATCAGCATCAAACATTGCAGACGGGCCAGTGGAGTCCCGGGATCGTTTCGGGGATTGGTGGATTATCCATGGCTGGGGAGTCGCCGGAGTTGGGTAGCACACCCGGATACGGTGTTAGTTATGTCAATTACCGACCGCCGTTGGTTTCGACGCGGAGCGATTCCGCAATCGTCCCCGCGCCACTTATTCGATCGCCGCCATCGTCTTCATCTATTTCCTCCTCCTCGTCTACCTTCTCATCATATCTTTCTTGTGCCCACGACGACCAGAGACCACCACATCAGCAACGACCACCACAACATTACCCAGGGGAATACTATCCGTCCCCAGCCACAACATTCCTCCCTCGCCCTGTTCCCACAACCACTACCCTCGACCTCGTCTACGCAGGTCGCATCGTCCCCTGCACGGTCACACCAAAATCCCTCGCCGGCCCAGCAACGCCATTCACCGCCCTCCTTGCCGCAGTGCGCCACTCCCTCGCCCTCTCTGATGACGCTCTACTCGCGCTGTATCATTTCCGCCTGCATGACGGGCTAAGAGTACAAATTGCGTCAGACGCCGAAGCCGCCGCAGCGATGATCGCTCCGTCGTCGTCTTCGACTGGTAAGGCGCGGATTGAAGTTGTAGCGATGACACCCGAGGAGCAGAAGGCTGTGTTGCCGACGGGGTCGTCTTCCACGACGCGGATTTCGATTGGTGCGTTGGTTGGGGTGTAGGTGTGCAGTTTCAGAAGTCAAACGGAAAGCTTTTAAAAGTACAGAAGTTTTCATACTTCCTTTTACAATTGAATCATGCTTTGGAGTTTTTTTTTTTTCTTTCTTTTAGTTTGAGGTTGTCTTTTTTATTTGCTTTACTATCGGTTGGCTTATTTGTACAGTACATTGGTGCTTCGTTTCGTTTGTTAGATGGAGTGGAGGATACATATCATTTACATGGCTTGAAATTGTTGTTATATGTCGGGAGGCATACTTTCATAGATTGTGTTATGACCGCAGGTAATAGTTATTATGAAGTGCGTACCGATTTCACAAATAAATGCATTTAGAAGTTTACTCACAATCTTGTGCAAATGCCAGATAGATCTACACATCATCTCATCATAATCAATTCACAAACTTTTTTTTCCATCCAAAATTATAAAAGACGCAATTTAGGAAATGTCACAATGCTCCGCTATCAACTACCCATAATCTCACCGCCTCCAAAACCACCCGCCCTTCTTCTGCTCCTTCTCACTCTCGACACCCGCAGTCGTATCCGCCTTCGTCTCCTGCGCCTTTTTCAGGACATACTCCTGCGCCTGACCCTCGTACGCAATGAAATTAAACGCCGTGTCGAAAAACACCGGTTTCGCCGGTACGGGCTTCAGCGTGGCACCGTTATCCAGGTCCACAAGGCGCGAGAGGTTAACGGTTGCTGGATACGTTTTCAGGGCATCGATGAGGAATGGCGCGTTGACATTGTCGGCCGTGTTGGCGGTAGCGTCGGCGGCGGCGGCAGTATTCCTGGCGATCTCCACAAGTCCGTGAGCATGCAACAAGCCAGTCCTAATGCTCCTCCTCGCCCCCTCAACATCCACCGCAAACAACGCCCTTTCATTCTCGTCTGAGTCGTTCTCCCCCTCAAAGAAATTCAGGGCAACCTCGTCCACCTCGCTCAGCAACTCGCTCGCCCGCTCCCACAACGCCAGTGCGTCAGTCCCATCCTGCGGGTACGCCCCCGCCACGACCGCGCACCTCACCGCCCTATAAACTCCTTGCAGGGCCGTCAACGCGCTCAACAGCGGCTCGTCGGCCGCCACACCGGGCAAGTCGACAATTTGTCCCACCGACTGGAGGATCGTGTCGTATAGGCCTGTTAGCTGACGCAATTGAGCGGCATTCCCTGGTTGTTTGCGGCCCTTGCCGCTGCGCTTTAGCTTACGTGCGATGGAGGCGCGGATGGAATGCGCGAGGATGTTATCCCGCGAAATGCGGCGTGCGATGAGATTGTAGTGCGCAAAAGTGGAGATGATGTATAGTTCCTGCACGCGAGCTTGCTCTCCCGCTGATTCGCTGATCGCGGTGTGCACCGCGTCGACGGCGTCTTGCCATGCCAGCAGGGCAGGGTCGAACCCCGCAGCGGATGAAGTCGACGCCGAGGGTGACAGTTTTGCGTCCTCGTTCTTTGCGGAGAGGATAGCCGCGGCGACAGTTGCGTCGCGGAGCTTTGCGCTGTGTGTACGCCAGTGGATCATAGGCAGAGCAGACAGCGCGTCAGCGTTGCTGTCCGCGCCAGAGATGAGTTCCTCGGCCTTGGCGGAGTCTTTGCCGCTGTTGAGGGACTTGATGAGTGCGATTGATGGGTGGGATGCGGGGAGGTGCACGTGCGCTAGGGCAGACGTTGTTTCCGACCGTACGTCCGATGAAATCTGCAGCGCAGAGAATCTGAGTGCGGGTTCGACAGTGTTGGTGAGCACGTCGCGGTAGAGGTCTGCGGTGTCGGAGTCGTCGTCGGATGAAGATGATTCAAGCGCAAGGATGAGGCCCTGGAGGGATATCCACGCGACAGAGTACTCCCTCGCCGCGATTTCAAACTTTCGCGCCTCGAATTCAGACGTGGCGGAGAGGAGCGCGGCGTACGCGATGCATTGCACTTTCTGGTCGTCCGTGTATTCCGCGATGCCTTCCTCATCTCCGAGAAGCAAAGACACCAACGCACCAGCGTGCTTCCTCGCCTTCTCTAACCGCGCACGCACATGACGGTGTTTTCCCGGCGCGCTTCCGGCAGCGGCATTCTCCATCGTAGCCTTCGTCTCCATCGCATGCGCCCACGCACGCTCCGCCGCTATGAGCAGTACGCCCACGAACCGCTTGTCTGCACCTAGCTCCATAGCAGTGGGCACATGTGTCTTGAACTTTGCCGTGACGGCCGCGGCATCAGGGTTCGTTTGCGATGATGATGACTGCTTTGCAGGCACGCGGCGCCGGATCTTGAGCGTCTTCCGGAGACGGTGGAGGCGGGAGGAGAGGTGCGTCGCGTACCTTCTGTAGTCGGATGCGGATTGCAGTAGTGCGGCCGTGCGTTCGCGGAGAAGGACGTCGAGAAGGAATGGGGGTGCCATTTGTGTGCGCGTGTGTGTGACGAGGGGAGGAATTGAGAAATAGTGAGGATTGGGTGGGCCAAAGGATGAATGGATACGCCGGTGATGCGATTCGTATAAAGAGTTTTCGTATGTTGTCGAATAACGATGTGGTAACGCACGTGACTATGTCGCTATGGCGTCTCCAATTTGCACGTGACTAGCTGACAAGAGTGTCAGCGAACAATAGGCGTGACTTGCGTACACTTCACTCCGTGGATACGGCATATATGTTATTCAGAGTAGTATGCAACAACGGCGCCTCCACGCCACGCAGCGCATCGCGCGAGTCGCCGGCAGCTGGAGTGTCTCGGGGCTGTTGCCTGCTCAGTTTTGTTCTCCCGGCCCCGCATCAATCCTCCGCGCCACTTCCCGACCGATTCCACCACACAATTACCGCCTCAATTTCGTTCTGCATTGTTGGGAGTACGCAGTAGAGAAGCGTTTGCAACTGGCTGCTTCTTCAAAAATTACGCCGCTGAGTTAGTCACTCCGGAGGTCGACGAGAACGGGTGAATGTACGGCTATGATAACCCCGATGTCTGGGGAATCTGGGTCAGGTATGCCTTATACGTTTTTTAAACACCAATGCGCAGGAGCAGTTCGCTGACAGACCTTGGTAGACGGCACGGGGATGTACCAACAATCTCCACCAGATTCAATCACACAGCAAATATTATACCCGGAGCATGACCAGCAGACACAGCAACATCAAATAGTACATCAGCAACAAGAATACCGCATTCCCTTGAAATCCTCGCCACTCACCCCACCATCATCCTCAATCACCACAACCGATACCCCCGTCATCCCCTACGTCGATCCACATGCCCTCATGCTCGGCAAACCTCCTCCCCAACACGACGAGCTCTTCACCACAACGACCGTCACGACCACCGATCTGCCCACGACTTTCGACGCGGACTTTGCGTCGTACGCGTCGTACGCGTCGTCGGATATTGTTATCGGCGATGAGGACGAAGAATTTTTGGAATTGGTGGATGATGAGCGGGCGTTGCTATTGAGGCAGGTGCCTGTGGAGCAGCAGCAGCAGCGGGTGGTGAGAGGGTCTGAGATTAATGGTAGTAATACGGCCGCAAGCGCTGAAAGTTCGACGTTTGTGGTTGTGGGTGACGCTATAGGTGTCGTCTCAGGGTCGGAAAAGCCGGTGACGCTTGGTTCGACTGTGGGAGAGACGACGGCGACGCCAGAGTCGGGGGTTAGTGTTGTGTCCGTGGAGACGAGGGTGACATCGCCAGGAGCCTTTGAGGACGAGGAAGTGAGGGCCCCTTGTGTTGAAGAGAAGCTCGCAATGGACAAGGAGGCCGTGCGTGTACGTACTGGTGTCGGTAGGCTACCTGATGTCGAAAAGCCGGATGATGTTGAGGAGCGGTGTACAAATGCATCGGTAGGGGAACAACTGGTGGTCGGCGACACTATCGTGGAAGCAGATATACAACCTTTGAATGAATTGTGCATAATTGAGTCAGCTGAAGCTACGCAACAGTTACATGCAGAGTCAGATGTGAACGATCAGGCGGAGAGTCCTTCGAATGGAGTTGTACAGCAGGAGTCGCTGACATCAGAGCCAGCAGAGCCGGATGTCATTACGGAACTAATGACATCAGAGCCGAGGAAGATAGGTATACGACAATTTGATCACTTGCCATCGGAGCTGAAGCCTTCGACCAGCGATATTGCTGAAGCCCATTCCTCACAAGTATTAGACGGGTCTACATGTAGCAGATCCAGTTTGAAGAGAAAAGCCGACGACACAGACCTCACAGACCTCACAAACCTTGCATATTCTAGCACCATCACGGTCAAGAGGCATGGGCAAGACCCAACATCGTCATTCGCTCTCGGAGAAACAACACTACGGCAACTACATGAAGACTACGTGCGACGACACAGAAATCGACAGCGTGTAATAGCAGGTGTAGCAGTTGCTGGAGGAGCATTCGCAGTGGCCGTTGGGGTTGGGGTTGGGTGGCTATTCTCTTGAGCAGAGAATGGTGGCACTCTTGACGTTGGATCAGTTGGTGTATGGTGTTTTGGCTATTCGGTCTGGCGTAAACGAGCATGTTGTCTATAAGATCAATGGGCGGGGCCTGTAACTTATTTTGATGACTTCTTTTGGGTTTAGAGTGCTTGCACTATATAGAGCGAGCGAGTGAACGTTTGGTTTACGGTTATGTCGAGTATGATGTCATAATTCTTAGTCTAAAATAATAGTCTCTTGGGAGAGAAGCGGCGGAGCATTGTCGTATAATACTGTATTTACTTTTTTCAACTGCCTTTCAGATTGAAAATTTAGACGGCGTTGCCATTATCTTGGCCACGGCTGTGGGAGCCAGGGCACAAAGATCGCACGACCCGCACGACTGACGCCAAAGTGACCTGCGCCATCTCGTGGTGTTGCATGAACACGAGCACGAACACAGAACACCTGCTTCCTCGACGACCCTCCTCGCTCTACCAGCCGTGAGCAATGAGTTCTGTCACCCTACTCTCCTCTACGATTTGCTCGCACCACGACTGCTACACCCACAACTAGATCACACCGGCCACCACCACCACCACCACAACGACGACCACGACCACCACCACCGCCAGCATGTCCTCTCCCTCCCTCGCCTCCCTCTCAGCCCAATCCTCCGAATCGCCCACAGGACCCTCTTCTGACTCCGTCAATCGCATCGGTCCAGATCTCCAACAGCCGTACCGTAGTACACCCGTCATCTTCGACTCAGCTGCACAACCCGAACCGCCACCGCAAGTTTCACAGATTCAGTACCGGCTTGGCCTCCGTACGGGAGACCAGCCAGCGACAACAGCAGCGCCAGTAGACCCTTCGACAGAGCGACTGTCTAATTTACTATATAGTTTTGGGGGGAATAGCGATTCTCACGAGAACTCGGCGCAGTTAAGCCGGCAAGCGAGTGCCACTAATATAAAGGAGGCGGAGACGACAGGATCGACGACCGTTAATGGCACAAATGGGTCGGCAAATGCGTCAGGTGTTAGCACGACTGGACCTACTGTTACCAATTCCGGTGCGAAACCTCTTGGTATGTTACTACGAGTGGTAGACGGAGGACTCCGAAGACTTACTTGGGTGCATCAGGTCTTCGCGCAAGAAATATGAATCAGTTGCTGAGGCGCGGGAACGATTTTGGCAAAAAGCGAAACTATAAAGCCCCGACGTCTGAACGCGGTGAGGCGGGCTGGGAACCGGGAATTGACGTGCGGTATGTATTCGGGAGTTGCTAATTGAGAAGGAGTGCATGGGTTTGGCTGGATCTAACGGGGTCTTTGTCCATAGACACACGGAGGTAGAGTTGGGTGAGAATTCGATTGTTACGATTGTGGATTATAGCTCTGGTAAGTGCCTGAACATGGATATATAATGACTAGATGGAAGCTAATTGAGGAAAGATCGATACCGCGTTGTGAACAAAATTGATAAGTATTCAATTGATGAGTATCTCCGAGATGTATGGACCTTATCCGTATAAGTTGAGTGAATGCAGGCTAACTGTCATAGACTCAATCGTGGGCTAGTGTTCGGTGGATGTACGTGTTTTCTGGCATCGTTCTTTTAGATATCGCTAGCTGATCCAGGTATTTTAGAAATGTCAACGGGCTATCTTGGGAAGTCGTCCGATCTATTTCGGCATTCTACAATCTCCATCCATTAGCAGTTGAAGATATGGTCGATATCCCCAAACGTGCCAAAGCAGATCACTACAAGAATCGTGAGAGGCTCTCTCTCTACTGCTGCATGATTCATACTGACGCCTTGGCTGGTAGAAACCTTCTGTTCACTACCCCTACACAAACTTCTCAACACCGCCGTCATAGATTCATATTTCGAAAGCATGACGAACTATTCGAGGCTGTCACGCCTTTTCGGTTCAAAGAAGAAAAAGGATTTAAGGTCGATGAACCTCAACCTGTCAAAGATAATGGCGGAGCAGAAGATGATGACGATGCAGCAGTGGAATAACCCCACCTTGAGTTCGGAGCATCTAGGTAGTGTCGCCTCCTTCCTGGCAGTGTACATGCATGTTGACGCAATAATTAGAATCCAAACGCAGTCTCGGACATTACCACGAAGTTGTAGCGATCGAACAAGTCTCCATTTTTCTTGTCGAAAACCATACGGTGATCTCCTTCTTCGAGAACTCCGGTGACGACGTAGAGATTCCAATAATTTCGCGTATTGCCTCAGCTAGCACGCTCCTCCGAGAATATCCCGAGCCCTCACTCCTTCTGCAAGCCATTGTCGATGGTATTGTCGACATTGCCCTCAAAATCATTTCCGAATATCAGAGATACATTGCTGAACTTCAGACAGACGTTCTTGCCAGTCCATCTATGACTCATACCCGAGACTTGCACATCCTTTCAGAAGAACTGGCAATGCTGAAGAGCACGCTGATGCCAATATACACATTGGTGCAGACGCTGCGCGATCACGCGAGCGTTAAGGAATTGGCTTTTGCCGGTGGTAAGATTTCGGAGCTTGCGGCGCTGTACATGTCGGACGTGGCGGATCATGTTATTTCCTGTGAGTTAGGAGTGGATAGTGTTTTGAGGGATGAAGATACTGAAGCGGTCATAGTTACGGACAATATCGACCTAATGAGACACACTACAGAGAATATGATCAACCTCGTATGTGTCCGCGTCTGTTTTGGTCTCCTGATTATTTTCGTCGCTAACAAGCAGATCTTCAACACAATGTCCGTCCAAGAGAACGAAGCCATGCGCCAATTATCTCTTGTCACAATCGTCTTCCTTCCTCTCACTTTCTTAACTGGCTACTTTGGCATGAACTTCATTAACTTTGATGCTCTCCGTAACTCGACTTTATATTTCTGGGCGATCGCAATCCCCGTGACCGTCTTTGTTTGCGGCCTCATCACGTGGGCGTGGGTCCGGAACCAGATGAATAGAGTATCGCGGTATTACGAAAAGCGGGAGATTCGGTTGAAGCACAAGCGACAGCAGGATGTGATTAAGCAGTTGCAGGAGGATCAACAGCGGAATGGGATTGTTGGTGGGGGACCACCCGTGTATAGCCCCGCTTATCCGACTAATCCAAGCATGAGCGGCCCACCGTTGTTTATGCAGAACTCGCAGTACCCATCACAACCAACGACTGGTGCGTATCAGCAGTATAACACTCCGCCGCCGCAAACCACAGTGACTGCAGCGAATCCCAGCGGGGCAACGGCCTCGACTGCTCAAGCGCTAGCACCCTGGAAGACAGATCCCGTGCCGCACGGTGTCCCGCCTAATATGTATACTCTGTCGTCTTCGTCGTCCACCTCATCAATCTATGCGCCTTCGCTTGGATCGTCGTTATTCACACCGATCACCACTGCACCTAGTCCGCTCAAAAGCTTGGACACGTATGACCCACATGCTTCTGGAGCAATGAATAGCGGGCGAACATCGCCGAGGACTTTTGCTATTATGAATGAAGCTAGCAAACATAGACGTGGGCCGCAAGGGTGGGATGAAGAGTCTGAGAAGGAGAAGGTTGGATGAATAGACAGGACTCGGAATGGAGTTAACAGACTTGATACTGAAAAAGTGCTGTTTTTTTGGTTACACTCGGTTGAAGGCGCCGTTTCGGTTTTACTTGGGAATTTGAATACTTTTTTTTTTATCAAAAGTATTTCGTTTGTTCGAAATGACATAAGTTTTATACATTATTATGACTATGGTTGACGACACCTTTTGAACCGAACCTGCGTAGAAACAAGAAGAAATGACCAAGAAAATATATGAGTTACCATAAACTGCACGCCAGTATCATGCCGTCTATCATCTGCTGTACATTTACACATCTATATCTACTCATCTACTCTTCGCTGTAAACCCGCCCCACTTACCAAACGTAAGAAACTTCAAAAGCTTAGCATGCGCACCCGTAGACTCAAACGTAGGCAACGTCAACCAAATCAGAGACATCATGCAAATCAGCGACAGTACCAATGGCTGCATCACCCACGGGCCTTTCGACGCGGCCATCGCGCCGGTGATGAACGGGAATACAGCCGACCCCGCTCCTCCGAATGCGCTTGCAAAGCCGATGGCTGTGACATGCAGCCGCTTCGGCAGAATCTTCATTGCGGCGATCATCGCGGTTGGAAATAGCGGACCGAAGCATAGCCCGACGATGGCGACTCCGACCGCAGACGCGGCGACTGTCGGCACGAGCCAGAACACGAGTTCGAACGCGATAGACACGAAGAGGTACACAGACACCATGAAGTTCTCGCCTACTCGACCTGTGACAAATCCCAGCACGAGCCGGCCCACCGTCAATCCAACCCAAAATCCCGACGACACTGCGCCCATCTTCTCCGGGTCCCCGTTCCGCTCTCGGACCATGAACGTCACAATCCACCCACCAAGCCCGACTTCCGCGCCCATATAGCAGAACAAAAATATCGCTAGCAACCACGTATACCTGTTCGTGAGTGCCTCCGTGAGCCGACCCTGGGAGTTCCCCTTCTCGTCAATTTTCAAGGGATGATCCCGCCTAAACTTCGCGCCTGTTTCCCCCTTAAACGTGATGCTCACGAAAATGGTGCAGCACACCCCCAGGCCGAGCATGATGAAATAATAGTAGCTCCACCGAATCCCCGCGCTAACCATCGCCGTCGCGACAAGTGGGCTGATCGTCGCACCAATACCGTAGCACCCGTGAAGCATACCCAGGATTTCGTTCGCGTTCTGGAGGTCGCCGATGAATGCGTTCCACGCCGCATCCATGGAACCACTGCCGAGGCCGGTGATGCCGTAGGCGATGACGAGGAGCGGGAATGGAGGGGTCCAGCAGATCAGGGCGTAGCCGAGGCTGAGGCACGAGAGCGCGAGGATGGAAGTGCCCCAGAGACCACAATAGACATGGACGTAAGAGTTAACGAACGCGGCGATCATGTATCCCGCCGCGGGGGCGAGAAAGCAGAGGGATACAACGGTGTAGGTTTTGTCGTAGTAGGATTCGATCTGCGCGGAGTAAGAAACTATAACTGCCAGTAATTGGAATTTGAGGAGAACTCACGTAGAGCAGCAGGGCCTAGAAGACAGTTAGCATGACACTCAAACGGCACCTAAATGGAACGGACATACATACACCAGACGTACTATCGTTCATTCCCAGTAATATAAACCCGATAAACGCAGATCCAATTCGCCATTTATTTATCGGAGGGGATTTCCACGTGTCGTGCGCGATGGCACTCTCTTCTTCCTCGTTATCATCAGCCGTTGACACTTTGGCCTGTACATCGCTGACTGTATGGGCAACATCCGAGTCCGCGGCCTTGCACTTCTCGTCAGTTGTAGACGCACTGTCTATCATGGCGGTGGATAGAGCTTGCGCGTCGCTAGAAGGTCGGCGGTCGGGCATAATGAAATGCGTATTGTCCTTGCCCCTCTAAGCCGCGTAGTGCCTGTCAAAGTGCCCAGACCGAAGTGGAAAATGTGTTTGATATAAATACTCCCAGTGACGGTCACCTAGCTGCTGCAAAGAAGGCTCATGTCCTATGACAGCTTCTGGGATCAGATCCCCAAAGCAAGCCGGGGGGGGGGGTTCAGTGCTTCTTTCTCTTCGTGCTATTTCGGTGGAGGTGCGGCTATTTATTGGGGTAGATTACTCCGAGAAATCAACCGAGACTTAAGCGCCTTAACCAGCGCCCTTAAGGTCTCGTGCATTTACAAAGGAGCGAATCGTCTATACAACACACTCACTGACAAATATGCTCAAGCCACATCATTCAAGCTTCAAGCTTTCATCGCGCATCTCAGGAAGTGAGAAACAAGAAATGTATAGCTACGCATATAGAATTTCTACAGTAGAGTACGCGAGCTAGTCCCCCTACTGAGGAAGTTCGGGGCGCATTAAGCGCATTAAGCGCACGTTGGGTCATTCAATGAAGACTTGGACCTTGGCAAGAAGGATGTCGGCCCGAGATTGTTTTGTGAGGCTGGCTATGTACGTGTTCGTAGACTACTGGGCTCAGTGGAGCACGCCCAAGGCAGGGGCTCCTAATCCCCCCCCATACGGCATGGCTCGAGCGGCTGTGGAGAAGTCAACCTCTTGTGATTGGCAAATGTCACCTTCCACCTTCCCATGTCACTTAAGCTTCAACTCCTGATTCCGATGATCTACGTGCTACTAGCCATGACCAACAGTCAGGGGCACAGAAAGGACTAGATAGTCGGATGACTCATTCTTGGGTGTCCTTCTTTACGACAGGACTCTAGATGGGAAGCAGCAAACTTCTATTATTGTATCACACCCTACTAGCAGGCCGATTGAGCAAATACATCATATAATCATGGTACATGTTTTTGACTCATTCTTTTGATTGAAGATCCTCGGCTTAACATTTTCAAATCTCGACGCTATCATTAGACAATATTAACTGTAAAAATATTTCAATTCGATTCTACTTTACAATTACACATGCAAAGCTTCAGATACTCCTATAAAAACCCATCGTGACAAAGGACGAAGCAAACTGAAGATAAGACTATGCCGGAGATACAACCGAGAAACGGTGTGAAGATAGGAGAGGAACCGCACGCAGTCCACAGTAAGCGCGCACGAGAGATGCCCAATTGCAAGGAAGTAGAAGCTTTGTGCATTAGTTAGAATGTCAATTGACTCAGTCAGGATTGTAAATCGACCTGTGGCATACCCTACTAATGAATGTTCAAGTCAAGAACGCATCGCAAGCGGAGCCAAGAACGGGGTTCGATACCGACTAAGGTGCTTAAATCAGAGGAAGAAGTCACTCGGTCGACATCGGATATTCTCCCTCAGTCCGCTATTAGAGACTGGTTTAGCTCCTCGCCATTGTCCAGCAATCTGCAATCATGCAGGTCAGTCGTGATCCATTATATCACAGCTTCAAATATTCGAGAAACATAAACAAGTTACATACGAATACTGTTTTATTAGCGTACACTCTCCACCCTTCTCTAGGTCGATGCCGTACTGGTAAAAATACCCCTCTGAAGTGACAACAATCACATGCGGCGATGTCGGACTTAGCGCGACAACACTTTTTATTCCTTTGGTTGGCAGTTTGACGAAAGCATAATCTCGCGCCGGCTCCCACATTTCAGTGACTGCCGTCGGTAGGTAACCTCCAACCCGGCCCGCTACGCTGCGCCCTAGAGTCTGTGACGACCGCCGTATTAAGTTTCTATACAGAGTAAGTCATTACAATTCACATTCGTAGCTGCCAAAAGACTCACCTCATAGCACCATTCCTCGTCTTTCCATCCATCATCGCGTCAAATATCCCCCCGTTCATCCCCGGCGGCGACCCCGACTCCGATCCTATCGATGACGAAAAACTTTTCCTCCGATTCTCCGCCGACGGCGAAATCAGATCTGCATCATCCTCATTCGACAACTTAAATATATGGACAGTCTCCGTCGCCGAACTGACACACAGCAACGTCGAGATAACATTGAAAGTGATGGAGTATATTTTAGACGGGTACGACCCTCTCCTGAACTGGTAAAGCTTCGCACCGCCGGGGACAGAGAACACACGTACTATAGTGCCTTTGTCTGATGCTGTCGCGAGGAGGGTGCCGTCTTGGTTGAGCGCAACACATGATAGCGGCGCTTTGTGTGCTTCAATGACGTTGATGGGTTGTAACGTGAGCGCGTCGAATATTAGGACGTCGCCGGTGCCGGGTTGAAATGAGGGGACTTGTGAGGAGGACTGGGATGTCGGAATCGTGGGTGAGGATGGCGATGCGGATGGTGCAGGAGACGGGTACGCGATGTAGCAGTTTTCGGACGACGGAGAGAGTGCACATATAGCTAATTTATGATTATTTAGTTTAAGTACACAGTAATAGTTATTCAGTAATTACCTACCAGACGGGTTAGGCGAAGTCTCAATAGTATGCAATAACTTCATGTTGCTGATGTCGTAAACATATATCTGCTCCTCCAGCACTACTATTAAACGCCGCCGATTCAACTTGACAGCCAGGACGGAAGTCGGAAACGTGAGCTCGCATATCGTCGATTGTCTCTGGTCTCAAATAAGCAGCTGCTTCGGTTCTTAATCAGCACAGGAACACCGACCTTGGTATTCGTTATGTGTAGTCGTCGAGGAGAAAGGGATGGTTGGTCTCCAATGCCTACTAGAGCGACTAGAGACGTGCAAAATAACATTTCCACGATAGCTGGAATACGAATTAGATCGTTCATCGTTGATGTGTTTAATCAGTAGGAACTCAGTAGGAACTTACCAATTCCTCCGTCGGCTGTTCACAAGAAATCCAACCATATTAGCATTCGTAACCAGTCACGACAGCCTCCAAACTTTCACATCACCAGACCCTCATCGCGATTAATGACACCACGAGAGGCATCCATCAAATAACTCACCCTTAAAGAAACACTTCCCAAACGGATCGCAGTTATATATCTTGTATCCGTGCTTGGTTCCCACGGAAATGCAGCTGAAATCCTGATTGAAATTGACAAAGTTAAGTGAGTCACCGTAGCCACTGTAGTGGCTGCCCTCGACTGTAGGAGACTCCATTGAGCCCTTTGGAAGGATATCCGACTGCGCTGAATTGCGAGGAATGAACTTGGAAGACAGCGGGAGGTCGTGCTGTGAAGGGCCGGGGCGGAACGAACTGAAGCATTACGATCTACAGGACATGAATACGTATCGACGTAGGTCACCCGGCCCTAGAAGATTTGACACGTGAGACTCTAGAGCTTACTGAACTGTCAATATCAATCAAAATCTAAAATGATCTAATTTCAGTAAATTCAAACTGCTTATTACCGGTTTATTTATTATAATATGCACTTAAATAGGCGCTTATAATTTTATATGATTTCAAATTATTCCACTACGAAATTAAATTATAACTAGTTGTCTTGAGCAAAATCAAGTGACCTTTCGCCGAAAAGTTCACAAAACTCCTAGTTGAATTTCGAAGCGCGAATTTATGATCGTCAACTTGCTCGTCAATTCTGTAATATGACACAGAGCTAGCGTTTGATACAATGAAGGCAAAGGCAAAGAAAGTGTTGATGAAAAGAGCAAAGCTGAATCGCAATGCCTCTACAGGCAAATCAAATCAGATAGGGAAGGGACAGCATATTAAAGACAAGAATAAAGGCTCGAATCTAAATCAAAGGCTTTTGAAATTCTATGAAAAGAACGATAGGATACTATTAGTTGGAGAGGGTAACTTGGACATCTACTATTCAAATTTCCGTTCGGAATACTGACAGGTAGTTATTCTTCAGGTGATTTATCGTTTTCAAAATCGTTACTTACAGCTCCGCATTCACATCCGCCGGGCAAGATCACGGCAACGGTATACGACTCCCGGGAAACTTTGCTCTCAAAATATCCAGACACTGCAGAAGACAATGTCAAATTTCTAGAAGAGTTTGTCGCACCTCCAGAGGCCGCAAATTCAGGTCAGGAAGATGGATCAGAAGAACTGGAGGGCTGGGATGCTGGTTCATACTCCTCTGAGAATGACAATGCAAACGGGAAGACGCAAGATATTAGGAAGGACAACCAAGAAAATAAAGCGAAGGTACTGTTCAACGTGGACGCTACCGCCTTAAGAAAGACGAAGTATCTCCGCAACAAGACGTTCGACTGTTGTGTGTTCAACTTTCCGCATTGTGGGAGCGGTATCACTGACCAGGATCGTAATATATTGAAGAATCAAGGTATGCGCCGTGAAAGTTACCGGAATTACAATTTCTAACTCACTGGCAGAACTACTGAATTCATTTTTCAAGTCAGTATTGTCAGTCTTATCCCCTTCCGGAATGGTCGTTGTGACACTGTTCGACGGATCGCCGTATTCGCTATGGAATCTCAAAGACCTGGCACGGGCTGCTGGATTAGAGACCGTCAGGACTGGCAAGTTTGTGTGGGAGCATTACTCTGGCTATAGACATCGGAAAACTTCAGGAATGGGGGACACGACAAAAAAGTCGCACGAAAGATCGGCGCGCATGTATCTCTACAAAAGAATAAGAACTCAAGAAGGGATGAAGGCGTCCAAGAAGAGAGCTGAAACGAATTCGAATTTGGAAGGTCAAAGGAGGAAGAAGAGGAGACATGAATCGAGCGACGATAGTTCGGATACTGATAACTGATATTAATTTTTAACTGCAAATTAAGCTCACATATGTTGCATGACATGAAACAATTTCCAGGAACCATTGCAATTTCGAAAGAAGTAATAAATGCACTCCTGAACTCATGAAACGCCCAATATGCCAAAACGGTGACACGCTCGCACAACGCTCGCACAACCATAGGAAGTAGTAATTACCTCTTTAACTGGGAAATACTCTCCTGATGACAGCCTCATCCCACTCATTGCCAGTAATGGGATCACGGATCTTTCCTTCAGCAAGTCCAGCTTTCTCAGAGAACTGAAGTAACGTATGACGTCCGTAAATCCTTCCGTTGGGTAGCATCACTGGATCAGGTTCCACAGAGCTTCGAACGTGGTGAGCATATGGCAGAGGCTTTGACAACTCGCTCAATTCCGGCGAGCAGATCGGACATAAGGAGGAATTGTAATTGCTAACAAAGGAGATGGGATGGCTTCCCGACTTGCAGGAGGGAGTCTTCAGAGCGGAAAGACCCGCGGATAAGGATATTTGTAGCAATGACGGCATCGGTAGGCCGTGGAGCATATGATGCGTAGCCACAAACGAGTCAGCTAGGTGATCCCACCGGTCTTGAGAATACAGGTCCTGCGCAAGAGCGTCAATAAATTCGACTGGTAGGAAAGAAAGATGCTTAGGCTTTACCTTGTAAGGATTCTCAATGTCGTCTGTAGCTGGGAATACCAAGAGAGCCGATGCACGCAGGATCGAATCCAAATGACTATCTGAATTCGGAACCAGATACTTCTGAGAGTAGATTATGGCCTCGATCGATTTTCCGCGACGAACGTATTCAATGTATTTTTGTAGACGAACATCAAACTCCAGACCACTCTAAAAATCAAAGCGTGTCAGAATATACATCAATTTGTCGACAATTGGGTGAGCTCTCACCTTCGATTTTTTGAGGTAACTCCTGTTCTCCTGGCACCACGCCAAACATTCAGTCGTGCTTCCGTTCCGTAAGCTCTTTTCAATTTTGTTGCATTGCTGAAGGATTTCGATATCGACAAGGTCCTAAACGAATGTGTCATTATCACTCCACTCACAGAAGTTATAAATACGTTCGGTTCTACCGCAATATTCTCGTTTGCTTCGATAAGCGCCTCAGCACTCTCTGCATAGCCCTGTCGTAACATGTTATCTACGAGGAGTCGATGCAACCTCGTGCGATTCCACCGTTCATAATCCGGGTGCTCCACACTATTGATAGAGTACAACTCCTGAAGGTGATTGATCCGTGCTTTGGACTTTGCTATCAAAGAATCTTCCTCTTCCTTCAATCCCTCAAGTTTCCCTTTCAATCCCTGAATTCTGTCAATCATGGCATCAACTTGCTTCAACGACTCATCAGGGCTAGCTGATCCTTGAAGGCAGCTCGCCAACACCTCCTTCGTGGCATTACTCAGATACGCGGTCTCCCTTTCGATAAACTTCTGCGAAGTCTTGAAGTTCTGCCTCATAAGTTGCTGTGGCATCCGCAAGAATGCTTGCTCCTGTTGCCCAGTGTTAGGCACAACTAATATCAATTGATGCCTCTAGCTATGGATTACATACCAGCAGAATATGATTCTCGGGATTGAATTCTTTCGACATACTAACTTCACAATAATATGCAGACTAAGTAAACAACCGTAAATGCGATTCGATATTTCACGAACTAGTGGCTACTACCATGAATATTCGAATTGATTTCCGAAGGCAGCGGAGTAAGAAACTCCGCACACTTTACGCGTGTAGTGTCCGATTATTGCTGGGAACTTTGGGAGTTTAATTGCGACGACGAAGGGCCGAGTTCAGCATTCAACAAATGTCTTTGTCAAACATATTTCGTCGCCGAGAATGCAACATTATAAAGAGAGAATGACGAGGACTCTTGCCATTCAATTTTTTCCAAAAAATTTCAAAGAAATTATTTCAGTTAGAAGTCTGAAAGTGGCGTTTCTCCATGATATTAAATTTTCAGAATACGACTTTAACTGCAAGTAAATTCTTGGTTTTCACATGTAAGTAAGCATATCCTTAGCAAACATCTGTTTGAAACTAATCTACACAGGCGCGCAATGTCAGTAAATGCAAAAATCGTTTACAATCAGTATTGTACGTACTGAATACGCAAAATCGTATATTCCACAAATTTAGAGAACATTATCACCTAACCCTGGTGACAATAACATTATTTCATATAAGGGTTATGTGACATCAAACTGGTTCTGTAGTGTAGTCGGTTATCACAGCGGATTCTGATATTGTTATTTCCGCTAACCCCGGTTCGAATCCGGGCAGGACCTTAAGTAATCCTTTTTTTTTTTTTATCTTTTCCGCATTGCTTGGTGGGCGTGTGTCTCATCATTCTCCATTTATATCAGTAATTATATAGATCATACTTGCATCGTGGGGAAACTGAATTTATCAATTATCAATTTGTGATTAAATGAATATATAAATCAATGGCACGAATTAAATAAGAAAAGATTCCAAATTAAATGTAAACTTTTTTTACATAAATATATATATAACATATATAGACATCGATCGTCGCCGTCGTCATCGTCATCATCACATCCCGCCTGTTCTTACAGTTTCCCCCAAACATCACATCACACTACTCCGCCTTGATTGTTTAGTCAAGTTGAAAAGTTATCCACCTTTTGCTTATAAGAGGTCGCCCATTCCCTGCATCACGCCGCCTTCCTTAGCAGCAATCTCGAAGTATCCGTAGATGGTAGTGACGGCAAGCAAAATCGCGGTTCCACTACCTAAAGTTCCGAGTAAGTCAGAGGTGACCGAGAGAGCACCAATGCAAGCACCACCAAACGCTGCAGCTGTAGGAATAATCTTCTTGAGCTCCTTGTACATGGAAGCCTCACGGTGACCGGCCATAACAAGGCCCTGGTCTTTCAGCTGCTTGGCAACATCTCTCGGACTCGAGCCGGAAATCTCGATCCACGTCTTCGAGAACATGGCACAGGCTGTAAGGATGAAAGTGATGTAGATAACTGTCTTAAGAGGATCGACTAAAGCCTCAGAGATGTTCAACGGTGGCTGCATGTAGTACGCCAGCCCAGAAACAGCGTGAAGCTGGGCAGTTCCAGAACTAGCCTCCCAGACTCCGAGGGCACGAATCAAGAAGTTATCGGGGAATCTGTTAAACAAAATCTGGCTGATAATGAAGACATTAGACGTGAGCGCCGATTGCAGCATAATAGGAAGGTTGCTGGTTTAAAAGAGTCTGACGGGATAAGTTCCATAAGGACCTCTGGCTCTGTTAGACTTAACGGGGATTTCGACTCTGAAGCCCTGGAGGTAGATGACTACGAGGAAAACCAGGACTGTTGAGAACAGCTGCATCATGTTGGGAAGATTCTGTCTGTAGAAAGCCTCCTTAAGAGCACGTCGTTTATCCTTTCGAGTAAACAGCAAGTGCACCATCCCAACAACAGCACCCTCGAATTCAGTTCTAATCATGAAAGTCAATTTTGTGACTTTGGATATCAGACGAATTAACTTACCCTCTTCCAGTGTTGACAGTGGTCGGCGAGAAAGCCTTCCAAATGATCTGCTCGCATATGTTGGTTGCAATGAACAATGAGATACCAGATCCGAGACCGTAGCCCTTCTGCAAAAGCTCATCGAGTAAAATGACGACGACACCTGCCAAGACAAGCTGAAGAATCAGGAGCAAGCATACACCGGCACCAAGTTCCTTGGGGGGACCGTACATTCCAGTAAGGACGTAGACAGTCGCCTGACCAAGCGACAAGATAATAGCAAGTACTGCAAATAAGAAAATAAAGAAGTCAACATTGATCCTGACCTCGCCAATATCATATATTTATCTTACGCTTCTGAGCGGTCTGGTACAGTTCGCGATCGCTTTTGAGATCCAAATTGACATCGATGATATGGGTTCCGCCAAGAAGCTAATCGAATAAATCAGTCGTACATTCTTTCCGCGTTGTGGAATTAGTGAAGACTAACTTGAAACACCATTCCGGAGGAAATAATTGGCGAGATACCGAGCTCCATCAAGGTACCTCTGTTACTGGCTAACATCATACGGAGCCAGAAGCTGACAATAGTTAGATGTATCACAGTATCACTCACGAACCACACCAATTTGGACGTAAACTTACAGAGGATCAGAGCTATCAGATGAGACAATTCCATAAAGTCTGTCCATATCATGTCAGTTACATACGATAATGAAAATCAAACCCAAGCATCCTTACGGAATCTCGCTCATGACTAGGAAGATCAACAGAGTAACCCCAGTCCACATGATCCGCTGATCAAACGGAACCTACACGACCACACATTAGCACCGCTTCATTCGGGAATATCCACTCGAGCGAATCGCAATTGTATTGCGCACGAATATTAAATCTAGATAATATTGAAGCAGATTAAAAAAGCTCAAATGCGAGTACCTTTCGCTCCGGGGATGCCACCTCTGGCAAGATTGGCAGGAATGGCTTGACCAGGTCCAAAAAGCGAACTGCACCGCAAATCTGTCAGTAAATCCCCCAATTACAAATGTTGACGGACAATTACGTACGACCACTCATGATTATGGAGATTCAATGAACAACGCCAAATAGAAGGTCAATGGCTATGATGTTACCGTGAAAGTGGATGCGGTTCTGGTCACTCCGAAGCCAGACAAACAGAATGTGGATCTCGGTCGTGTGTACCGTGCTGTGACTGCGTACCCATGACCACGTATACCGCTCCATTAGCCCAGTTTAGTACACTGCACAATCGTTGTACCCCCCACCCGCCAATTCGCTGAAAGGACACATCATCGTAAAAGTTGGCAGGGTTTCATTATAATTTTTCAAAGATCGCACTGATACTTTAGACTCTCGTGAGATCCGTCAATACAACGAAGGGAAATACAATAAAATGAAATTAAACTTTTTATATATAGCTCAAAAAGACGATGTAACGACAGAAATTAACCCTATGTACACACTTATATTCTAAACGCAGTTTAAGTGTCACGGGTGCCGCTACGATCTGTAATCCCCGTTGATAGTAACATATCTAGAAGAGAAGAAGGTAGATTAGGATGAGTTACTTTTGGTAGTTAAGCAGTACAAGTTACATACTCATGGGAGAGGTCACAAGTCCAATATCTGGCGTTCTGGCCCCCTCCTGTCCCCAGCGAGACGCGAATAACTAGATCTTCCGCAGCTAGTATCCGGCTGGCCCGCTCCTCATCGACATTCTCTGGCTCTCCGTTCACAAGAAGCTTTAGTTCGTCCGTGCCATCAACCGGTGCAAAGGATACACTCGTCTTTAGGGGATTCACGTTGACGCCCGAATAACCAATAGCACAGGTTATTCTACCCCAATTCGCGTCTTCACCGTACAAAGCTGTTTTGACAAGTGATGACGTCGCGATGGTGGAGGCCACCTTCTTCGCGTCCTCAAATGTTTCAGCATCCTTGAAGGTTAGTCTAAGGTCTTCTATTCCTTTAAGACAAAGATTTAAATACCTCGACATTGATGGTCACGAACTTTGTAGCACCTTCACCGTCTCTTACAACGAGCTGTGCCAAACTCTCCGAAAAATTAGTAATCTCGTTTTTCAGAACCTCATATCCGTCAGATTTGACGTCAATTGGAACACCACCCGCAGCGCCATTGGCCAAGGCTGCAATGGTGTCATTCGTAGACATGTCACCGTCGACAGATATCGAGTTAAAGCTTCGGTCAACGGCGTGTTTCAGGATAGTGCTCAAAGCCTCCGGAGTAACAGGAGCGTCAGTCGCAAAAAATCCCAACAGCGTAGCCATATTAGGGTGAATCATGCCTGCGCCCTTTGCAAGGCCGGCAATGCGATATGATCTTCCATTGACAACGAACTCCTTTGACACAAGCTTTGGGAAAGTATCGGTCGTACACAGCGCCTTAGCGGCGTTGAGCCATGACTCATGATCTCCTCCTCGGATTGCGTATCCACCACTGACTCCACCTATGATTTTCTCAATGGGCAATCTCTGTCCAATGACTCCAGTCGACATAACCAGCGTTTTGCTCTCTGTCGTTGCCGGCTGCTCTCCGACGACTGATTCGTCGAGCGCCGCGCTCATCGCCCATGCATCCGCAATTCCTCCCTCTCCGGTGACAGCGTTAGCGCAGCCGCTGTTGACAATAATTCCGGTGATACCAGAACCTGAGGTTTGCTGCAGGACCATTTTCGAGACTTGAACAGGGGCTGCTTGGAAGACGTTTGTAGTGAAAACGGCAGCCGCGGTGCATGGCGTATCGGAGACCAACAGTGCAAGATCCAGCTGCGTCGGATTCTTCTTGACGCCGGTGTATGATCCGCTCACTTTGAATCCGCGAGGATATGTGCCGGACGTTGGAATGAAGCGAGTTTTATCAGGGACAGCCTTGGAGCTGTACTGTCTAGCGGGTACCAGGGAAGCAATCGCACTTTTCATCGTAGAAACTAAAGGGTTCCGAGCCATTCTTACTGTACCAGTGACTGCCCGCACTTCGTGCAATGGCCCCGATCGAAAAAGTCGAGTAGTAGTGGTGTGGAAGGTCCCTGTATGACTCAAACAGAATAGATACTACGAAAATTGCGGTGATCCGGGGTACCTCCGCCGCACCTAAACTCTCCATCGAGACCCCTGTCACGTATCGGCATAGGGGCAACGATAATTCGATCCTAGAGTTTTCTATTTTTTGCTAGAATTGGCAGTTTCTTCCCAAAACTTGATCTTTCTTTCCACGGCATACTTAATAGGATCATGGATTGATCTTGCC
Source organism: Lipomyces lipofer (assembly GCA_003705915.2). Taxonomy (NCBI): domain Eukaryota; kingdom Fungi; phylum Ascomycota; class Lipomycetes; order Lipomycetales; family Lipomycetaceae; genus Lipomyces; species Lipomyces lipofer. Next base: position 14,801 of record PPJX02000010.1, on the reverse strand, counting down.
TATTTATATATTAGAGCGTCTTCTGGCGAGCAAGAACAGTTTTTCGAACGGCGGAATTCTTTGATGCAACTTGAAGTGTTCCAAGCGACGTGCACAGTTCGAACGTCGTCTTGAAGCAAATGACATCACAGATAGAGGACGGTCCTGCTAATGGGAACGACAGTGAGGGAGAAGAGGAGGGACGGCAATCTGCGGATGAAGAACGAAGTGAGGACGAGCCAGAAAGACAAGCGACGGCCGAGGATCACAGTCCAACGAAGAAACGAAAGCTGAATAATGGAACTGCGGAACCGTCACCACAGAAAAAGATCCTGGAAGAAATTGATACTTTCAATGTAGTGCTTGATGGAGCCGATGGATATTTTGATCAGCATTCTAGCAAATCGGCAATTTCATCGAATCCAATATCCAAGCTACCGTCTCTTTCTAGACAAGAGTACTTCAAGTTTATACAAGAAGCTGAAGGATACCAACGGGCTCAGAAAAATGCGCTCATACAATTGCATCAAAGCCAGTTCTCTCAGTGGGCTTTCGAACTGTCACAAGGTTTCAATTTACTTCTCTATGGTCTCGGTTCGAAGCGAAAACTCTTGCTGTCATTTGCACAGGAGTTTCTTGACGACGTCACCGTGCTAGTAGTTAATGGATACAATCCATCTTCGACGATACGCGAGGTACTCGCTGCAGCTGCATCAGTTCTTATAGAGGATCCAAAAATCAATATTCCGCATGGTGTACCGGACATTCTATCGGTCATCTTAAAGTCATCCTCGACGTCACAATCCTTTTCCTACGCAGAATACAGACCAAAGCTGGTTTTGCTAATACACAACATAGACGGCGAGCCATTTAGAAATGATCGCCATCAGTCAGCACTGTCGAGGCTCGTAACACATAACAATGTCAGTTTGATCGCGACTGTCGACCATATCAACGCTCCAATGCTCTGGGACGCCGCCAAGTTATCATCATTCAAATTCCTTTGGCATGACGCCACAACTTTTGCACCCTATACAGTCGAGACGTCGTTTGCTGATCCATTGGCACTTGGAGGCGGTTCTAACGGCTTATCAGCAAACAGAACGGACCGCGGGGCTGGCAATTCTGGAGTTCGCTTTGTATTGGAGAGTCTGACGTCCAATGCTAGGGGGTTATATCGCGTCCTAATATCTCACCAGCTTCAAGCGATGGAAGATGACAGCGGGGAAGTTCAAGATGACGCTATCAATCGACTATCTGGAGCATCGCGATTTGGAATGGAGTTCAAGACTCTTTATCAAAGGTGTTCGGAAGAGTTTATTGTCACGAACGAGCTCAATTTTCGGACAATGCTTACAGAGTTCTTAGAGCATGAGATGCTGGCATCGACGCGAGATATACTTGGGACGGAGATTATCTATTCACCGCTAGATAAAGAAGTTTTAGAAAAATTACTGGAGGACGATATTTTAAACGATGGATAAAGTCGGATACATGTTATGGTTGAACGTTAACTTGCAAATGACAAGAATAAATTGATATAAATAATTGAACTAGCCGTGCGGATTTATTGTCTGTATGATAAAATATTTTTGGCTAGAAATGTCGGCTAAGCGAAAATATAAAAAATAATATGACAAGACAAAAACAATGGATACAAATCAAAATACAAAGTATGCAGATCTCTATATACGTTTTTTTAAATCCAAACCAGGGATCAAGTGACCAAAAAAGATCAAAAACGATCGATTATCTCAATGGCAATCAATCCTCACATCAATGTACAACCTACGTCAAAGTTCCATACCAAATCCTTCGGCGGAACTCGCAACATATCATGCATTATTCACACAAAACCTATCATTCAGCTGCTACCCTAAGCAAACACATCATTTGTGCTCTCGCCCGCCATCTGCTCAACGTAAGCCTTCGCAGCCAACTCCTCCAGCTGCTCAAGCTCTCCACTGTTCACGCACATGCTCCTGAAGATCGAATCCTCCTGCTGCAGAAGTGTATGCGGCTTGTCATACTCCTTCACCATGCCCGCATCCAGAACCAAGATCATATCGTAATCGATGATTGACCGGAGACGGTGAGCAATAGTAATGATTGTGGTATCAGAGAACTCCTCGCGAATGGTCTCTTGAATCTGCGCATCAGTGTTGTAGTCGATCGACGCCGTGGCTTCGTCGAGCAGGATAACCTTCGGCGACCGCAATAGTGATCGCGCGAGACACATAAGCTGCCGTTGGCCTTGTGATAAGTTGCCACCTCCCTCCGAAACAGGGCTCTCCAAATTGTAGAATGGTATAATCCGCCTCTTATGACGCTCAGTGACGCTCAAGCCGGTCTCGTCCTCAGTCGGTATCGAGTCGATAAGATGTACGCGCAAAAGAGACTTGAAGACATCTTTGTCCGAGTAGTTGCCGAACGGATCCAAATTTGATCTGATTGTACCGGTGAACAACGTCGGATCCTGGGGGATAATAGTGATGGAGGACCGGAGATCTTTCAGACCGATCTTGGAGATGTCAATGCCATCAATAACAATCTTTCCAGTTTCTGCTTCCAAGAATCTAAAGAACGCTGAAGCGATTGTGGACTTTCCGGCACCAGTTCGGCCAACAATACCAATCTTATTGTTGGGCTTCACCTCGAAAGTAACATCCTTAATGACTTTTGGCAGTCCAGGAGCATACCGCAGGGACAAGTTATCAACTGTAATGGCACCCTTGTGAGGCCAGCCAGTAGGCGGTCGATGACCTGGAACGATCTCGTCAGGTTCCTCCTCAAGATAGAGATATTCATCAATGCGCTCAATCGAATTCATGTTCATCTCGTTCATTGCGTAGAGCCAGACGAACCACAACAAGCTGTCAGTAAAGGTCACGGCATACGTCAAGGACAATCCAGCAAGACCGCTGTCAATAGTTCCGGTGGCGAGGACAACAAAAATTCCAGTGAAGAAAGACACAAGGCTGCCCGCCAGATCAACTCGGAAACTCATCCATCTGTTGCAAGCCCATACAGACCAGAAAGGTCGATTGTTGTTATCGATGCGCTCTTCGTTCTCTTTCAAGAATCGGTCCTCGTAGCCATAGGCTCGAATAGTTGTAACACCGACAAGGGTCTCACCGAAATGCTGGTAGATAGGAGACCTGGTAACAGCTTCCATTCTCTTCAATTCTCTGGACGACGACAAGAAGAACGTCACAATCAAGTAGAAGAGAAACGTAATGAACAAAGCGGCTACTAAGAACACGGGGAGGATAAACGTAACGATGAAGACGATAATTACGATCGACAGAAGTGAATGCCCAAGACTGACGAAGACAGGAGCAATTTCTTGATCCGTAATCTCCATATCCTTCGAGAATCTATTCAAGATCCTTCCAACTGGTGTCGCATCGAAGAATCTCAGCTTGGAACGCATGACACGGCGGAGAAGTCTCTCGAACAAGCTCTTCGAGGCAGCAAGACTGCCAATGAAAACGATTCCCTCACGCAAAAACACAACTACCAGATAGCAGATAGTGAATAGAGCGTATACTCCAAGGAAGTAATAAGTGCCATGCTCAGAAGCCTGCTGAATGATGAGCTGTCTGGTAGCAACCGCCTGGTCTTTGAATTCCGTAATTCTAGTAACACCAGAAGAAACGAAGGCCTTGACGTTGATGCTCTCCCGAGCAAAAGCGGTGACCTGACCGATAATCTCGGACTCCTCCCGCGGATTGGACATGCTTGCGGCCCTAGTGATAGTTAGATTATATATACACCGTATTACAGCAAGCAAAAGTACACACCATGAACGAATCCACCAAGACTGACCGACAACAAGATATTGGAAAATGCCGAAGGCAGCTGCAACAAAAAACCAAAACTTGAAGCCACCGAGAGCTTTCAGATAGATGATGTAAACACTCCATTTCACAGTACCGGTTTGCTGGCTCTCCTCCAGGACAAGTTTATACTTCTTTTTATCGTTGCCGTTCACGGTTGCTGCTGCGGTTCCGTTGGCCGCCGTTGACTTCGTTGCGTCCTCTTCCACCGCATGCGCCGCGGCGGCAATATCGGCTTGCTTCTGCAAGTTCGCAACCGAAGTCGAACGCGACATGCTTCGAGATGCAGCTTTCGAAGCGGAATTTCTGATCAGCTCATCGTCACCGAGTAGTCCAGAGCTGACAATCTCCTCCGCGGTTCCCTGCTGAACAATCGACCCCTTATCCATGACTATGACATGGCTCGCGCCAGACAATGCAAGAGCAACGTTATGAGAAACCAAGATACAGGTCCTTCCCAACATCATCGGGCCCATGATACAGTTTTCATAGATCCACAGGGCAGTGTGAGAGTCGACAGCGCTGAGACAGTCATCAAGCAACAAGTGACGAGCTGGTGAGTAAAGAGCACGCGCAAGTGAAATTCTTTGCTTCTGGCCACCAGACAAGGCAATACCGCGTTCACCGACTTCGGTCTCATCGCCTCCCTCCAGAATCTCAAAGTCACGCTTGAGGCCACAAGCCTCCACGACAAGCTTGTATCTCTGGGGATCGTACTCGTTTCCAAAAATAATGTTACTCTTTACAGTGTCGTTTAAAAGCCACCTTACAAATGTCAGCTGGTACCAAAAATAGGAAACGAAGTTCAACACATACGCTTGCTGCGCACAGTACGCGACAGACTCGGACAATCCGCTGCTTCGATCAATCTCGGCTTCCTCACCAAACGCGCTTACACCAGGAAGGAAACCACTATTCGAGACAATTAGTATCGTACGCAAGAAAGGAAGCAATCAGTTAACACATACGCTCCGCTCACTAATTTCATTTCGCCCAAGAGAGCCATAAGCAATGACGTCTTCCCTGATCCAGTGGGTCCCACAACGAGAGTAAGCGCACCGACCTTGAAGTCGATGTTTAAGTTCTCAAGCTTAAACTCATGTGCGGAGCCTCCAACACCCCATGAGAAGGTAGCATTCTCGAATCCAATGTACGGCGAAGTGGGGGTGCGTTTAGCGGCCTTAAGCTGCACGTACTTATCTGTCTCGTTCTGACTCAAAAATTCCTGAATACGCTCCACAGATGTTTTGGACTGTAGCATGTTCGTGAAAGTCTCGGCGAGCTGGTCCAGGGGAATTCTCATCAGATTAAACAGAGCAAGGGAACTGAACGCTATGGGCGTAGTCAAGGTGTGTCCTGCAACAATGGTGTATACTCCAAAAGTGACGCAAGTAATCATAATTGGCGCGCCGTACCAAACGATTGACGACAAGGCCCAAATGAGGAATCGGTTAAAGAGCATACGCAACTCATCCGCACGCGCCTCGTTAACAATATCAAAGAACCTGGATTCCCACGCAAAAAACTTGATGATCTTGATGCTGTTCAGAACTTCATTCGTCTTATGCACACGCTTATCGGTGGTTTTCATCAGCTCAGTCTGACATCTTCCGAAAACCTTTGAAATATGCCAATGTGCTGGGAGCAGTGCCAGCATGGTGAAAGCGCCAGCTATAGCACTTGCACCTAAAGTGCGGTACAGAAGAACGAGAGAAAGAATGATCATGACGAAGCCACCAACCAAGAAATGAACATACGCGCAGACCTCTGCCACCTTGAAAGCATCGACAGCCATCAGGTTGATGATTCCACCTACGTCAGCCTCCTCCTTCTCAGATTCGGCTTGGTCCTCGCCCTCTTCCGCTTCGGCGTGCCCGGCTGCAGCTTTTCTCCTTAGTGCCTTCGCGTAGAGTTCACCAATGATAACAGCCCTGATGCGGATGCAAATTTGTCGACCGTTCCACAATGCCTGACCGTTACCCATGGCATTCATGATCGAGCTGAATAGCAGGAAAAAGATATAGAGCCAGGCAACGCTTCGTGGCTTCTTTTCGGGTTCCTCGACGTATTCTAGGAGCACTCTGACAACGATACTTGGGACAAAGGCAAAGAAAGAGTGGAAAACGGACCAAAGAATTCCGAGCGTGAGTTGTATCTTGAAGTATCGAAGAAGTCCAATAATGAAAGAAGCGTGTTTCCTTGCCATTGTTAGAAGACCAGTGATATTCTAACCGGTGTAAAACAAGTGACTTACAGTTCCCGTCTGAACTCTCTCAAAATCCTTCCAGATCTGTCCTCGTCCTTCAAATCCCAAACGTCCTGTATAGTAAGAATCTTAAAGTAACCCTTCCAAACAATGGGATTCGCCCAGCTGAATGTCATCTTCGAGACAATGCTTGCCAGCGGCTCAATGTTTGGATCATAACCGTGGTGCGATTCCAGATAAATCGGCTTGCTGCTGATGTTCATAGTAATGGCAAATATCAGAAGTAAAGTCGTAAGAATGAAGTCAACAGTCGCCAAATTGTCGATAATCGGCGAATGTGGATGAATTACGGCAGATCTGAAGGATACGGCAGCTGCAAACCAGGCAAAGCAATAGACGAACAGGATGTGTGCCCAGAGCAATGACGGAATGAATGAAGAAGATTTTGATAGACGAAGATTCGCCAGGAAGATCGCATAGCACTGACAACCCTTAGCTGCTATCGATAAAAACCAATCATAGACACAAAATTCAACATACCCAAAACAGAGCACCAATCAAGGCACGGAGACCGTAGTGCTCCCAGTCCTCCCTGGCTGGTCGATACCATAGAAGACTAGCAATCGCTATCACATGCAGAGAAACTTCAGAGAATAAAAGGACTTCTTCGGTCGCGATCCGCCACCTGCTTCCCCGGGGATTAACAATAGTCACTTTGTAGTCATCTCCTTCAATGGTGTCACTATTCAAAGGATGAGGGGTGTGCATATTCACTTCCTCGTCGTAATCTTGCCGATTCGGGTCGGCAGTGGCAAGTCTGTAGATCTGGTAGTCTTCAGCATCCTCATCGTCTTCAAGGAGAGCTGCCTCGGGCCCATCGTCGTAGCGGAACGGATTACGGTCATCGTCACCAAGAGACGTATAACCTTGACGTCTACTACCCATCCACCATTTCTTTATGGTATCTGAAAATAATACTGCTGTCGAAGTACCCACTACAAGGAGCGGAAAGAAAACCTGCAAGTATCTTAACTTCTGTTAGACCCAGATTCAGACATATTCAAATAAGGCACACTGTCGCAACATGATGACAAATTGTCGAAACAGAGTGCACACGAGCAACGTAAGACTTACTTCTGTCTAAAGCATAGGCTGAGATCATCGACCTCCCATATAGGAGATGGACACTCAAGGACGTCCATTTGGACGGCTGCTGAACAAAATGGACCGCTGATGAACAAACGTATATGACAAGAGCAAACAAGAAAATTGCCTGCCGGGAAGGCAGAAGAAATCTATGTAAAGGACAACGGGTGGATGCGAGCCTGAAACTCTGATAATTTATTTGACTCGCCAATGATAACGGTGCCGACAAGCAGGAGCGTATTAAGATTTCAACAATCACGGCATCTGGCGTCGACGCGGTTTGGGTACTTGGGCTGGACTGTGCTCTTCTAGCGACTCTTTTTGGATGTGTGCGAAATTCTCATCCTACCTATAAAATCCCAATCTACTGGTGACCGCCGACCGGAACATATGACCACACCTAGCTTCAACACTGACTTCCCCTCTAATTGGCAACGAAACCCGTTCCATATGGGTGATGTAGGGACACAAGTGAGGGAACTGACCGCCTCGGGAATCTCGAGCCTACCAATGCCGCTGTTTTACACTGCATAGGAGGATGCCGTACCAATTATCTCCTTTAGGCTGCTGTGCTCGGCGTACGTCTTTCAAGGCGCATTCTTCGTCGGCGCTGTGGCACTCCGGAGGCTCGTGGGCAGCCTTCGCTGTCTCAATGTAGTAGTGAGTACTCGCACGCACTAGCACCTGCGGGTACCACGGTTTGTCATACTGCATTAAGCCGCAGGGACCGGTACCACCTGCCCTCACCGATAAAGGTGGGTACGGCGAGATATCAATTAGTCACCGCGGGCACCGTCGAATAAAAGCAAAGACTGTTTAAAAACCTCATATCAGCCACTTACAGGCTGCTGGACTTCGGTCTTTGACCAAGCCTAGTCTGGCACCGTATCGTGAGCGTTGACTCAAGGTTGGCAAATGCCTGCCGCTGCCTCAAAGGACTCCGTCGAAGAATTGTACTCCTGAGTCATCTTTGTACGATTGTACCTAAGCTTGTAGCAAATGCTACAATTTTCGCGTGGAGTATATTCCGGAGTTGAATGCTGTTGACACTCGGGCCCTTTGCACAGGCCCTATCCGAGGATTTATTGACTGGAATTTTGGGCAGTGGAGCTTACCTTACTAACTTCATGCCCTCATATCATAGAAAATAGACTCCGATACGGCGCGACCTGGTTCGTATCGAACTGCTGTACGACGATTTGATTTACTGCAATTGTAATGGTGCCAAATTGACGGATAGATACCTGATACAGTACCATCTTATCGCCGCGCGGATCTGTGCTAACTTCCTCTGGCCCTAACCTTAGGTGGTGATTGATCGGTCTCAGAGCCACGTCGAGTCGACGAATCCCAACGCCAAGGCTCCATGGGGCGTATTGACAATTGTCCCCCTGTCTGTCCCTTTGTGCAAAATTCTACCTACCAGCTTATGAAGTGGTAATTTCCCTGCTTCCTTCGTCGCGTAGTGCCTCGTTTCTTTCTGAGCCTGTTCTCCAGTACGATTGATTCGTTTGGAAAGTATTACTGGACTCAAACCAACCTGGATCACTCGCTGTCACATCATACGCAGTCGATTTTCCTACTTTGTTCCACATCTCTATTGTGCCCAGAACATATTTTTGTAAATATATTCACATTAACTCAACACTATTTACAACTATGATGCCACAAAAAAAAAAAAAAAGAAAAAAACTCCTTAATATTCCCAAATTACTCCGTGACCTGTCCACGTCTACTTGCTTCTCAACAATTAAATATTAACTCAAGAGTTAATTACGTCGACGTCGACGTCGACACTTGCTGATTATACGCCTTCTCCGCCAACTCCTCCAACACCTGCAGCTCTCCACTGCTCGCGCACATCGCCCTGAAAACCGAATCTTTCTTCTGCAGTAACAAATGCGGCCGATCATACTCCTTCACTGCCCCCGCGTCCATCACCAGAATCATGTCATAATCGATAATCGATCGTAGCCGGTGCGCAATTGTAAGGACTGTCATGTCAGCAAACTCCGCGCGAATAGTGTCCTGCAGCTGCGCGTCGGCTTGGTAGTCGATCGACGCCGTCGCCTCGTCGAGGATGATCACGGTAGGGGACTTGAGCAGCGAGCGCGCTAGACACATCAGCTGGCGTTGGCCCTGAGAGAGATTCGAGCCCCCTTCGGCGACGGGGCTCTCGAGATGGTAAAAGACGTTAGCATTATGCGCACCGTCTGATTGAGAGGATGTGCTGCCACCGAGAGGGAGCTCGTCGATTAAATGGACATTACGTAGAGCCTCGAAGATGGCAGCGTCAGTGTAGTGGTGGAAGGGGTCTAGGTTCGATCTGATAGTTCCAGAAAATAATGTGGGATCTGTAGCGCATTAGTATAGCCGAATTAGAAGCAACGGCACCATGCTTAGTTACCCTGTGGGATGATAGTGAGCGCCTCTCTAAGGTCCCTTAGGCCTATCTTTCCAATGTCCACCCCATCGATAACAATCCTTCCCGTCTCAGGCTCCAGGAACCTGAAAAAGGCAGAGGCAATTGTTGACTTTCCCGCGCCTGTACGGCCTACCACACCTACCTTCCATCCCGGTTGGACGTTAAACGATACATGCCGGATCACAGTTGGAAGTTCCGGCGCATACCTTAATGACAAGTTCTCGACCTCAATCGCACCCTTATCTGGCCAATTGGCAGGCGGCCGAGCTTCCTGCATCACGTCAGGAGCCTCCTGCTCTAGCTCGAGGTACTCGCCCAATCGCTCGACGGAATTCATATTCATCTCATTTACGGCGTACAGCATCACAAGCCACAACATGTTCTCCGTGAACGTGATCGCATACGTCAAGCACAGTCCGGCGAGGCCGGCGTCGATCTTTCCGATATTCATGACCATGAAAGCGCCCGCAAAAGTCGAGACAAGACCGCCCGCAATCTCCACTCGCAGAGACATCCAACGGCTGCACGCCCATAGGGCAAAGTACGGTCGCATGTTGGTGTCGATTTTGGCCATGTTCTCGCGCATGAACCGGGACTCACCGGCATATGCCCTAATAGTGCTGATGCCGGCGAGTGTCTCGCCGAAATGCTGATAAATTGGACTCCGCGTGACGGACTGCATCCGCTTCAGTTCGCGGGACGAGCGCAGGTAGTAGAGGTTGATGTAGTAGAAAATCACACCGATGAGGATGCCCGCGAATACGAACTTCGGAACAATAGCAGTGATAAGGAATATGACGATCAGAAGCGCGAGAATGGAATGGCAGACTGAGAGCGCGTCGGGCGCGACCTCCTGGTCGACAGTTTCGATGTCCTTGGAGAATCGGTTCATGATGCGACCGATCGGGGTGGTGTCGAAAAATCGAGGTTTCGCGCGGAGGACTGTATTGAGAAGCTGCTCATAAAGCTTCTTTGAGGCACTTATGCTGCCAGTAAATACGATGCCCTCACGGATGAAGGAAATGAAAATGTAGATCAGGGAGATAACACCGTACATGCAGAGATAGTATACTAAGCCATGCATGTTCTCCTGCTGTATACTGAGTGCATCAGTAACAGGTAGAGCACGAATATGCAGCGACGGGCCAAGTCGCGACGACAACAAATCTGAATGCAACATCGTCTGTGAAGCATCGCTCGACGCCGAGTTAGCCCACACACGAATCCACCAAGACTGCGACACAACTCCCAGTTGCTGCGCCATGAACGCAATCACAACTAGAATCCAGTACCAATACGGTCCCATGGCCCTGAAGTAAGTAAGGTAGACCTCCAACTTGACCTGTCCAACCTGCTGCATCTCTGACTGCACCAACGGCGCGGCAGATACTTTCGCATGCGTAGCCCCCTCCTCACACTCTATTATCTCTTCATTCGTGATCTCAAATTCGTCAGTAACCGGCCTCTGCGCCTCTTGAGTCAGTGTGCCAACAGCGGTATGCCCTTTTGGCAATAGGCTCGCAGTTGATTCAACGCGCGACACATTCCGTGACGTATTTCTAGACGACAGCGAGTTTCGCACTGCCTCATCGTCACCAACAACCCCAGACTGAAGAACCTCCTCCGGAGTGCCCTGGAATTTGACTCTGCCGTCATCGATCACGACAACATGCTGCGCACCAGCGAGGGTAAGCGATACGTTGTGAGAGACGAGAATGCACGTGCGATCTTGCATGAGTGGGCCCAGAATGCACCTATTGTAAATATGCTGCGCAGAATGAGAGTCCACGGCACTCAGACAGTCGTCCAGTAGGAGGTGTCTCGCAGAAGAATAAACGGCGCGGGCCAATGAAATTCGCTGCTTTTGCCCACCAGAGAGCGCGATTCCTTTTTCACCGACCTCAGTCCGATCTCCGGCATCGAGAATCTCTAAGTCGCGTCGGAGTGCACACGCCTCAATGCAGGCCTGGTATCTTCTCGGGCTGTAGACCGAGCCGAAGAGAATGTTGTTCTGGATGCTGTCGTTGAGCAACCACGGCTGCTGCGAGCAGTACGCTATCGAGTCAGACATACCGGTATATCGATCGATGGTGGGAGCTTTGCCATTTGTCGGACCTGGAAGAAATACTTTGCCCTCCAAAAGCTTCATCTCTCCAAGCAGGGCCATAAGCAGAGATGTCTTTCCTGATCCAGTAGGCCCAATTACAAGAGACAACTCGCCAACCGTGAAATCGACATTGAGGTCTCGCAGCTGGAATCCGCGTGTGTTGTCGGCCCTGCCCCACGAGAACGACGCATTCTCGAATCCTATGTACGGCGAGCCTGGTCCCCGTGGCGAGGAGAGCTGCTGGTATTTTTCGGTGATGTCCTCGACCAGGAACTTATGCACGCGAGCCAGCGAGACTTTGATGTCGATCAAGTCAGTTACCATCTCCGCCAATCTGTCGAGCGGCGTCCGCATAAGATTGAACAGCGCGACTGAGCTGAAAGCGACGGAAGGCGTGAGCTCGTGCTTCCCGACCAGAGTGTAGACGCCGAAGGTGACAAAGGTGATGATCGTTGGGAATCCAAACCAGATCATGACTAGAACGCGTCAGAGACTTAGAATACTGCAATAAGAAATGTCACAAATCAATTCACCTGCAAGAGCCCACAGAATGTAGCGTTCTCTCAATTTCTTCACTTCCTCAGCTCGGACCTCCATCAATTGAGACTTGAACATCGGCTCCCAAGCTGCAACATGTTAAGACAGGAAATAGCATCTACACCATAGGTAGATACATACCAAAAAATTTGATTATCTTAATGCTCTGGAGGATCTCATTAGTCTTATGAATTCGCCTGTCCGTAATAGCCATCAGGTCCGCCTGGATCTTGCCAAATCCTTTCGAGAACGCATAATTGACAGGCATCAGTCCAAACATCGCGAAAATACCCGCCAAGGCACTCGGCCCTAGGTTCTTGTACAGCAGCATCAGCGCGATGACAATCATGACAACGCCCTTGATCATTTGGTTAGCGCCCGCTAGTGCCTCGGAAATAGTAATCGCATCGATGGCCATGAGGTTGATGACAGCACCCATGTTGAGAGCACCATCGGCGGACTCAGACTGACTTAATTGTGACTCCGAAGAGGAGGATGTGTCGGTCACGACGTCTTCCGACTTGAGACATTTGCCGTCCTTGTTGTCCTCCTCCACGGCGGCAGAGGCCTTCCTCTTGAGTGCCTTCGCGTAGATCTCGCTTATAATCACTGCGCGTGTTTTCATGCAAATATTTCTGAACCCCCAGAGAGACCGAGCCGTGAACGCGGAGTAAACTACCGTCGAGACAAACAGCAACGCGACATATAACCATGCCATGTGTGCCGACTGTTTCTCTGGATTCTCAATGTATTCCAAGATGGCTTTGACCAGCACAGTGGGCGCGAACGCGAGGATGGCATAGATGAGGGTGTCGATGCAGCTTACGACAAAATCGCTGTAGAAATATCGGAGCATACCTCGAACGAAAGAGAGGTTTCGTCGGAGGGCGCGAAATTCCTTAAAGATACCTGCCGCTCGGAGATCGTCACGCAAGTCCCAGACATCTTCTAGTGTCAATGGAGTCGAGAAGCCCTTATGCACGAGCCCACTTGCCCAAGAGAACGTGAGAGTCGAATATAGGGAAGCGAACGGCTCTGGACTAGGTTCGAGATTCTTCGTGGTTTCAACGTAGGCTGGGATATCCCCAAGAGGAGACATCAGCGCAATAGTCCAAACTCCACTGGTAACAAGGAAGTTCACGATGGCGATGGCGTCGGACAGGCGGGAAGTCGTCGAGATGACCGTAGAACGCAAATTTATACAGGAAATGACCCATTGTATGAAATAGATAACGGCTGCGTGTCCCCAGATTGAGCGTGGAGCCTCCTTCAATATTCTCGAATTTCTGAACAGTGATAGCAACAGCGCATAGGCCTAATCATGATTATCAGCAATGGCTCTGATAGTAGTCAACGATCTGCAATATTACCCAGAATACAATTGATATGAATGATCTCCAACCGATATGACGATCTCCTTCATGGGACGCACGATACGAGAGAAGAAGGCCAAGAATTGCAGCGTGAAAGCAGATCATCCCTGCAATCAATATCTGCTCGAGCGCCGCCCGGGTTCTAACGCCACGGTGACTCAAGAACACAATATCTATATCCCCGCGACTATCGGAGATGTCGTAGATATGAGAATCGTCGACTGTAGAGGACGGAGCGTTGGGATCATTCAGACTTAGACGTACAACCTCGACTTCGGCTGCCTCGAGATCGCCCGCAGACCAATGGCTATATCCGCCGTCGTCTGTGTTCAAGCGGTATAACCCATCCTCTAAGTCGTCATCGTCCGTGTATCGAGTGCTGCTTGCGATAGCGCGAAGACCATCCTCTGGATCAAGCGCGATCGGTCCGGCGGCTCGCCGCCCGAACAGTCGTCTCCATGATTTCCGGAAGGTGGGGACTAGTAGCAAGACCGATCCGATTACAAGCGCTATTGGAAGCCAAATCTGCAGAAATCTTCGACGAAGTCAGTAATAGCCAAAGAAGAAGAGGTGTGGAAATACTTCTCGTTGACACACGGATTTATGTCGTCGACGTCCCACGCAGGACCAGGACACGAAAATAGGAACGCCATGGCGTACAAAATCAATTCTCAAACTTGTGAAAACAATCTGATATTAGAACTGAAACCCATCGTTCGAGACTGGCAGGCGCTAAATACGGACGTTTGCAGTTCACAAGGAAGGGAAACACAGTCCGTCTCGATGCCCCGAGGAGAATTAAAGTGGTTCCAACACCGTCAGCCCCGACGATATCCACCAAAGCGTTGTTGATGCCTCGGCGCGCATCGCATCTAACAATGCAATGACGTAATGGTTTTAGAGTTCAGCGTACATATAGGTTGGTTTCCTTGTTTGACTACCATCTACAACTCGCAACACGCGAGCATCATTCTCTCGGTCTTTTTTTTTTTAACTCAGCGCAGCCTTCGAGCAAAATCACCGGAGCCAACTATACTTTCTGCTGTCGAATACATTTTCGCTATGTATATCGCTGCAATATTATCGTCGAATGACTCAACACAACTACTTACGCGTGCCGCATCATTTGTATGACTTGACTGTGCCGCTCCTCGAGTTGAAACAGCTAGCATTCAGCTATTCGCCGCGG